>JARJDX010115313.1:0-19449 GCA_030264735.1 Gymnusa sp. GC000175 | reverse complement strand
GGGGGTCCGTTTTTTCTCGAGGTTTTTGATTGTTACTGATGACTTTTTTGATGACACGGTTATTATCCTTTAAATTGCAATTGTTTTTGAGAAGCGTATTTTTTACGTGAGTCAGTTCTGAAGACAACGAGTCCTTCTGGGAGATTAAATGGGCTCTATATACTAGAGAATTTATGAATGATAATTTTTGGGAGGGATAATGATGTGAGTTCCCATTTAAGTAACGATCTGTGTGGGTGGGTTTCCTGTAAACTGTATGACCTAGTTTACCATCAGGGCGTTTTGAGACCAAAACATCTAAGAAGGGCAATTCTCTATTTCCATAGTAAATCTTCTACTATTATGATGACTGTTTAGATGATTTAAGAAATCCTTTAAGGCAGATTCACCGTGTGCACAAAGGTGCAATGGCGAGCGAAACGTTGGCAACAACCAATAAACATACGCGACTTAAACCCGAAAGTAAGAAAACTTACATAAAATAATTTGTTTCCACAAAATTTTCATACTGATACAAAAACTAAATTATATCCTTGAAAATTTGTCTGGGACGTAAATGTCCCATTTGGTCTCAAAGAGTTAAACTCAATAAAAATAGGAAACTAGAAGTCATTTCCAACTTTCATTGCAAACTTTATAGCCATAATGAATTATCGGTTAATATTAATATTTACCGGTAAGAGTGATAAAACTGGGGTAATACTTAGGAATAATACAAATCGATTAATCAATATGGCATATGGCCGCAACATGAATGGTAAGCTACTTACATACCTTTTTTACTTCTAAAAAGAATTTCGTTTGTTGACAAATTTTTGTGTTTTGCATCAACGGTTAACGCCAAACTCTGTTATAACGTTATAACTTGAAGGGACTCAAATGTTTGTTTGTTATAAGTTATAACCGTTATTTGTTATATCCGTAAAATGAATGGGTAGAGTTGTATATAGGTAAAATCCATTTCAATACTTAATTTTGTGTAAATTCGTTATAAGCGTGTTCGCTACAACCGAGTTCGATTGTATTTGTAACAAATAAAAATTAATAATAAAAAACAATTAATTTCGGCTACAAAATAAACTTTAAAGTTATTGATCCGGATTTAAAATTTTAATTTAAAAGTGTGTCTGCTGAAACCTATATTATTAAATTCATAGAAATTATGCATAGAATTTATTACGTAAAACTTGATCAATATTAATTAAAATGGAAATAAATACAAAACATTATCGTAAATTTGAACTTTACATTACAAACTTTACTATAAATATAATCAGTGAAAAATGAATGAACAATTATAAGATTTACTATGCAAAGAACGTCATACAATTACAACTATTTCGTGTGTGCAGCTAATTATATTTTAATTAAATCATTATGAAGAGCATTATTACGTTTTAATATAATTTAAGATACCAAAAAAATAAAAACAACAAAAATAAAAAATATGTGTAAACTGTTTGGGTAATTATTTACAAATGTGTAATTCCTGCATATATACAATTATTAATAAAAGAAAATTATGATTTTTTCGAATTAGGTATTTCGGTAAAAAATATCAAATAAATTTTCTTTAATGTATGTGTTTACCGTTTCGTGGAAAATTGTCTTATGTTGTACAGGGGAGGAAATTTATTTGGGTTTTTTATTAGTCATCTACTTACTAGGGATGCCAGAGACTAGCTTGAGAGGTCTTAGCACTCGAATAGCGCGTAACGTGCGCAGGTCCACAGCTACGATTTCCTGAGGGAACATCGTTAGAAACCTGCAAAATACTAGCCTCTAGCTCTACTCCAATCACTAGGTACACTAAACTATAAACAGCTAAGAGTATATAAATATTATATACTAATGATAAAAAACCTGTAAACAACAGTAATAGCAAATAAATAATACATTTCAGTATATACGATACTAAAGAGAATCGTTTCAGGAAATTCAATTCTTATTATTATTATTATTATTATTATTATTACATCAATGTTGGCACGCACGGTTTAAATAAAACCTTGCGCAACTGATTGTTTTTTACCTGCTGAAATTCTGACGATAAACAATGCTCGATGCAATGGCATTAATGCTTGGTTGCAGAAATAAATTTACTTTTTTGTTTGCTATTTAAACACCACGAAATGTCTCCGCTTAAAAAAATGTAACATAATTAATTATAATTGTAAAATCAATAGCGAACACTCGCTTTTAAAACAAAAATTGTTATATATGTGCTGGCACATTTGTATGTTTATCTTGTAATATATATGAACCCAATCGTTATTTAATCAATTATAAGAAAAAAAAATGAACTTAATTTATTTCTATTTTTTCAAGCATTAATACTGATTAATATATTTTTTTTTTACTTAATGTCTTTACACGTGTGTCAAATTTATCGAGCAAGTTATTTTTTCTTTTTTTGGAATTTAAATCAATACGAAAACATTCCAAATGGGGGTAAAAATTTGCTGATTAAAATTTTAAAACTTATATTTTAAATCATTTTATCTAAAAACATGAAATTGGTTTTAAGGTTTTAACAACTGCCTTTCGATGTCACCAACGACTTCTATCCAGCCAGTTTCCCTCCTGAAGTTTCCTTTCACTAAGGATCATTCCAATTTCTTTTCTATCTCCCTTCCACGTGGTGTCTATTTGAGCAAACTTTAGGCAGCCTATGGTCTTCCATTATTTTAACATGGCCATATTAAGTTAGCTGTCGCCTTTTGATTTCATCCAACACTGTTGTTTTTGAGTTCACTACTTCTACTATTCTTTCATTGCGTATTTTTTTCAATTTTAAGATTGGGGCTGATCTTCGCATCTTCCATCTCTACTGTTAATATTTTACTTTAATCCCTTCCACACATTCCAAGCCATAAGGTAAAATGCTTCTTATCAAGGTGTTATATATTATTTTTCCCATTCGGTAGATAATAACTTGGACCACAATATACCGATTATTTTTCTTGACTATTCAGTTCACTTCTAAAATAAGTCTGATCTCTACTTTTATTCTCTATTATTGTACCTAAGTACTTATACTCCGTATAACCATTTATAATTATCCCTTATTCCAAAACTAGATCCTTAATTTTTTCTCTGATGCAAAGGTATTTGGTTTTGTCGACATTCATGGCAAGCCTCCATTCATCATAATATTCATTTTATTTTCTTATCATGTACTTAAGATCTGCCCAACACTGTGCGATGACTATTTGATCATCCGAAACTTGTAAGATGAATACATCGCGACTATTTACAACCCCATCCCCATGTTCTTCTGTTTCCAGGTGTGCATTACTATTCCTACGTAGATCCTAAAAAGCTGTCTATTTTAATTTTTTTAGTAGTACTTTTCATACTGAGATTTGATTTTATTACCAACTGCTTATTTGGGATTTCTTCCAGCGCTTCTTCTTCGTAGTCCAACGTCTTGGCAGACGTGTGGTGACATGATGAAATTCTCCTCTTTTGCTTTAGTTTAGTTGTCCTTTAGGGTGTCAACTACTCTTCTTACGGTGTTGCGCCATCTACTTCGGTTTTCTGTTTTTCTTACTGCGGTCTCGATGTTGGTGTGCAGTAGTTTTTAAATTGTATTGGTCCATCGAGTCGGCGCTCTTCCAGCGCACGCCAAAATAAATATTTTGGTAATTTATCGTATTCTTTTTCTAAATCAATTAATATTAAATGTACGCTAATTTGTTCCTCCATAATTTTCTTAAAGTGGAACGTGTTGTCCGCGCATGATCGGCCGGCACGAAATCCAGTTTGCTCTTTTGCTTCTTAATTAGAATATTATTTTTCAATCATATCTTTTAAGAATTCGTCCATGGAATCCCCTAAATGAACTGGTCACAGATATTTCTCTGTTATTATCGCATAACATAACTCCCATCTATAATATTTTTATAAATGGGAGTAATGTGCGTATCTTTCTACTCTATAGGAACAGCCTTTATTAGTACATTTGCGGCAATCAGTCTAAATAATTACAGTGTGACGTTTCTAAAAAGTTCCGCGAATATTCCTGAGGGAATTAATGACTTACCCAATTTTAGTATTTTGATACAGTTTTTTTTCTCGTTTACTGTAACTTCTTCTCCCGTTTATTGAATATTTGTTTGAATTTTGGTTGGTTTTTTGTAGAATCTGCAGTCTACCTTCATTGAGTAGCTATTTGTAATACTGACTCCATTGTTTTCGTGGTATAGTCTGCAAAGGTGTTTTACCCCTATATGTCGTTTTTATGTTCTTTATAAATTTCCATATACATTATCTTCCATTGTTAAAAGTATCCATTTTCTTGGATTTTGCTTTTCAAATTCGGTTCCCTTTACTTCTACTTAGCTATTTAAGATAATTTTTGTTATTCTGTGACCAGTATATGCATTTCTTAAGAGTTTGTATCTCTCAGATAGCTTCTTTGCTGCTTGCTTCATGTAAGCAATCGATTATGTGATTATTATGTCATTAGATTATATACATTTTTTTTCTTGGAGTTTTTCATCGAGCGTTTCTTTGTATAGATATCTTGTACCATAATCCTGCAGGTTTTGTACATTAGCAGCATTTTATATTTGACAAGATAGTGGTTAGATCCACAGTTTGGTCTTCAATGTGATCAAACCACTATGACCATTGTTAATTATTTGGTAATGACTAATTTTTTTATGTATATTTATAGATTAGTTTGTGCAGAAAAAACCATTCTCTATTCTTAAGTTGTTTTGTCCACTTAGGCTCATAAGTCATTCTCCGTTTTCATTTTCGCAATATTCGCCAAACTGTCCAACAACTTCATTTTGTAGCATGTTTCCGACTTTTGCATTAAAATCCCCCCAACATCGTTTAAGTGTCAGATATTCATTTTTGAGCCCCACCCCTCTTTCATTCGTTTTTGTTTTCCTCTATTCTTCAACTCCTCTGGTTTTTTCCCTATATTTATCGCATATTTCTTCTATTTTATTGGTTTGTTTTACCTGTTTTGTCAATCTGTTCTTGTCTATCTAGTTTTGTTGCTTTTGTTTGTAATGGTGTCCCGCTTTAGGTTGGAGTATATCTTCACCTTCGTTTTGTTAAACTTGGTTACGCTTAAGTTTTTCCAGAAAAATTCAATTTCCGTAGCAGTTGGCTTATTTTTGTGCATTGGTAGTGTGGTAATTACTTCTGTGGGGTACAGAATTATACGAATTACGATGTTTTTGTATACTTTTTGTTTTGTTTTTAAATATATTTCTTTTTTGCTTAGTAGGGTCTTGTTTATCACAAAGTATATATTGTTTGCTCTCTTTTATCATTTATTTATACTATTTCCTTTACTCATGTGTAGAGGCTTTAATGTGCATTTAATACGCTTGGAGTTTATTATAACGATCGTAGAGTTTCGCACAGTTTTGGTCCGTGGAAGTTGTTGAATGCTGTCTTCAGAACAATAAAAGTTCTGCGTTTCTTTAATTTTTGCTTATATTATTTTTCTAAATACTCTTTAACGTAGACTTTTGTAAAAAGCGACAGCGACAGAAAACGGAGACTAGCGGCAGAGTCAGTCCGACGGTCCAATGGGATGGAGGCTTAGTGATCGTATTGCCTTGTCTCTTGTGGACTATCTCACTTTAGCTTCTGAAAATGTAGCGTTGTTTCTCTTCCTTTGTAACAAGCGACAGCGACAGCTTTTTTGCCGTAAGCACTTTACGCTTCTGAAGTGTTATTGTCACCATGTTTTGCTTCGAAAATAACGCAATATTTCTTAAACACATCTTCATTGGTCTATAAATATTGATATATTAATAGCTTATAATATTCTTCTTTTTTTATTTAGCAAACAAGAGAATCATTGTTACTCTTCTATATTTTTTTTTATTTTTCTCCTGATCTAATAAAAGTTGTAAAAATACTTTTTACCTTGCAAACATTGTAATTTGTTATATAAATACTGCACAAACTTTGTACGTTGTAAACTTTTATTTGTTTCAGTCACTTGTCTCTGTCGAGTGTCTTGGTCTCCTGTTGCTTACGAAAGTCTTCGTTTAAATGACCTGCGGTTTGTCTTTTACTTTTGAATCTACCTTGTTCTTCTTCTAATTTGTCATCTTTTTTAAATTTTGCACTAACTTTCATGGCTACCGGGGATAGATATTTTTTTGTGGTATTCGCATTCTTGAAAGCTCATTTTTTGTGTTTGTTTCCCAATCTGTTGGAATCATTACCTTTTTTACGCCAGGTTGCATATCTCATATCACCTATTTAATTGATTTTTATCCTATATACTTAATTCTTAATAATTCTGGTATAATTCCGTTTGGTCCCGCGCTTTAACAATGTTAATTTTTTTTATTGCGTTTACCGCTTCGTCCTGTTTCTTTTTCGTCTGGAACATTTATTTCATTATTTCTATATGTTGTTGTTGTTACTTCTTTGCAAGTGTTGTTCTTAGCTGAGAATTTTCCTTAGTCATGTATTTTCCAAGTTTATACTATCGTTTCTGTTTTGGTCTGCATGGTCCCATTTTTATCTCTTATACTTTTTGTGTTCTTTTATCTTTTCTTCCTAAGGGAGTTAGGGAGTTGACATCTTTTCAGAATCTTCTATTATTTGTTTCTTTAAGTTGTTGGATTTCCTCTCCAAATTTTCTCAGCTTTTTTTTTACTTCTTGCAGTGCTGTTTGCTTCATTTCTTCTTAGTATGTATTCGTCTTTGCCTTCTTTTTTTCTTGTCTGTATGTATTTATTATCCTTATTTCTTCTATTTTATTTTGTGTTTTATTTCGTTCTCCACCATTAGGATGTTTTTTTTACTTTGATCCATTTTTAAAGTGAGGGTTTGCTTTTATTTTTGTTCCAATTTTGTTAGTTCCTGTATTATTATTTGCTTCTGATTTTTCTTAATGTTTTTTGTTTTAACTTTCCACATTTATCTTCTTACGATCATTTCCAGGTTTTGTTATTGAAGTTATCAGCTTTGTACTTCCTATTACTAGTTTGTGATCAGCATATAGTTTTGCTTCTTTGTATGTATGTAGGCTACGCTAATGGTCTTCCTTTCTATAGTTTTGTATGTGTAGTAAATATCTTGTTCGAATAATGAGTTAAGCAGTTTCTGATGCAAAAGATTGACTTTTTTTCCTTAAATTAAGGCATATATTTGTACGATTGTCTGTTTTATTTCTAAATCGATTTCTATATTTACTATTATTTCAACTTTTTTTATTCTCTTTTGTTTGGATTTCTTCGAATAGTATAATGTATATACGCCATTCAGTTGTTTCTATCAATTTCTGTTTTTATTTCTTTCGCATACCCCCATTATGTGTAAATTTCTTCTTTAAATCTTGTCTACTATTTCTTCTTTCTTTCCATTGATTGGTTTAATGTTCCATGTCGTTAGTTTTCTTCTTTCCATTGCGTAATTGTCTTCGGTTGTTTTCTCTGTTTCTATGTATGTTACTTTTCCTCTTTTTGATGGGTACTAAAAGGGGTTTGGACTGAGTTTGGTTTTAGGAAGCTTTTGGGGGTATCTATTTTTTGATCTGACTTGGTTGTCTTCATTGTTAATTATTTTATTGGGTTTCTTTTAATTTTTTATAATTTTTTTTTAACTTCGTGAATTTCTCCCTTTCTTCTTATCTCTTGCTCTTGCTTCCTCTTTATTTACATCTACTTATTGTGAATTCGACCTGTGACGTTTCGTTTAGCTCGCCCTATGGAGGTTTTAGACTCTTATGCTGTCTTCATTTTTTTTTAATTCCGTCTGGAGTCATTAATTTAGTCATTTCTTTGTGAATTTTCCTTTTATTATTAACTTTCTATCGTATTTTATGTAGGCTTCTTTGAAATTCCTTTTTGCTTCTATTGGTATTGGCTCCCTTTCTTTTTTAGACTGTTTCTTTGAGACAGTCTTCTTGGATGTATAACTTGGTTAATTTTAGATTAGTTCTCTTTTTTAGTACTTGCAATTTTTTCTGTACGTTACCTCTATTAGTATTGGCTCTGCTTTCGTTTTTATGTCGATTTTCTTGACGAAATCCATTTCTTCTTCACTTACGTCGATCTTTAATTTAGTTGTAATTGTTTCTGTTACTAGTTTTACGATCTCCTAATATTTCTTCTCCATTTTGTCCATATTCCAAAGAAGACTAGGTTCCTCCTTCTTATAATTTTCTCCATGCCTTCATTTTTCTCTGTTTTTCTTTTACTTTCTACATTTGTGTATTATTTATGAGATTTTTTGTTGATATTTGTACATTTATTGCTTTGGTTCTTTCTTTTAAGATTTAACTTATGCTTTCTGCGTCCATATTGTGTTTTTTGTGTTTACTTTATTGTTTTCTTATTTTTGCGTTGGATCTAGTTTTAAAATAGCCCTAATGGTCTTTTTGCATCTACGTGGCCGCAGTGTTGAGTTGTGTGTGTTTCTAGTATTCTTCAACTAGTAGCGACTTCCATCCTTAATTTCCTAAATTTTAGAGCTTGACATTTTTATTTTGGTTTATTTCTTTTGTTTATTTGTATTCTTTGTAGCGTTTCTAAATATGACATTTCAATACACCATTTCTAGACCTTGTTGTTACAATTTAGAAAAATTATATTTAGGCAACTGTAGTAAACTTGGAGTTTAATACAAAACACACACATTTTTTGTATTGAAAAATTTATAGGATTATTACGCCCCTTCAAGAAATATAATTTTGGTTTAAATCAGCTTTATATAAATGTATTAAAATCAAATATAATTTCGTGAGATATTAATAAGTGTATATTGAAAAGAAGCTGAAAAAAACATGAACTATCTACAAAATAAACTTCAGAAAATTATATTACACAATTGAAATTCTAAACTGTGCACCAGTTAGTTCTGGCACGAAACTCACTCATCATAATGATTTTTAATCAACACGTGCTATATCTTAATCTATGACTACAAAGAAATGCAATCGAGCACTGTCTATCTACAAAACATGCACTTCTGACCCAATTATTATTGGCTGAAACTGACACCGACTAAATAGTAAACACGTTCAAAATTTTTATATAAATAGCCTACAATAAAATACGTCCTAAAGAAGTTATTCTAGGACTATGATAATAATAAATAATCTAAGACGATATCTAGATCTGCGCTACTGCGGGCCCACTGCAAGAGCTAGACAGAGAAAGAGATAGTGTAGGGAGCGGAACCCTTACTTGGGATCCTGGACACCAGCTTCAATGGTCTCAACACGCGAAAGGACCTCAACATCCGTAGATCAACGTCAACGTTTGCTTCGGCAAAAATTGTCATCGACCTGATAAGTACAACTTAGTATGTAAGCTTTCACCGACACCATAACTCTATTCTAAATCACAAATCCATCGGCAAGTCCTTGGCTCACCCGCTTGAATTACTCTTCGACTTTTCAAAACTTAAATCACGTATCTGACATAATTAACAACACAAAAACAAGCTGAACAACACTCTCAACACAATAATGTCGCTATAAATTATAACATACAAATACAGCTTACCAAATTCAGCGTGCCATGTTAAATGCGCAAAAGATTGACAAGGACAGAAGAAAGAAAGAGAGAGAGAGAGAAAAAACTGAGCGACGCTGCTTCATATGAATATTCTCACTCTTACATGGGAAATACTTGTGCGCATCCATGAATCATATACCACACTAAACTTGGTAAGCTGTACAAAGTATAACAATTTATTTTAGAGCAATGGACATGCCGTAAGATTTTACAAATTATAACATACTTACAACACTCTCAACTCCTAAAATACATTTTTTTTTACTAAACTCCATGACGTCACATTTTTACCACAAATGTAAATTCTTAAACAGTTACTTTTTAAAATTGAAAATTAACTTACCCTGTGAGCACGACAAAGAAATCCATAATGTTCCAAATGTTTCTAAGATATGATCCTCTATGTAAAACAAAACCTAACGCTAGAATCTTCAACGAAGCTTCAACACAGAATATTCCTAGAAAGTATGCCTCTGTTTTTTCCTATAATAAAAATAGGCAATTATTAATCACATTTATTTAATTGTTTATGTAATTGTTAAATTTTAACCTAAATTATTACTATATTACGTAACGTATTAGTGTACGAGTACGAAATTTATAATACGAGCAAGCGAGTAAGTGAGTGTTGTAATTCGTACGAGTGCATCAATAGCGATTATGTGCGAGTTTTATATATGTATATGTATTATTTTTTCTACGACATTTTCAATATAGTTCTATAGGTTATTATCTTTTTAAATGATATTTAATATTATTACGTCAAACTGACAACTACGATCAATGGCTTCTGTATTTGTTTCTCAAATATCATTGGTCAATATCTCGTTGCATAATACAAATTTATTTAATTATGAACCTCATAATGGAACGGGAAACGGAATTATAATATTGTCGTAGAAAAAATAAATTTAATTTATATTTTTCCTGAAACCGTTAACAAAGATGTTTATTAGGCAAGTAAAATCTTTATCTAAATCCTATTAATGGACTACTACAGTAAAACATTCTGCTAATTTACAATAATTATTTGTAGGATAGTATTAAAACACTTTTTTATAATCGCAGAAAAAAAATATCGCAAGATTTGTTTTTTCGGTGATTACAGCGTCACCCTTAATGATTACAAAAAAGATTATTATTAAAATTTATGTATTTTTTTCCACGCAAGGGGAAAAGCTTTATATTTGAAAACAAAAACCTCCACTTTTTATTGCACATTCCGATTGTGCGTCAAATATTTTTCAAGTAACAATATTTTGTAATCGTTGTAGGTGGCGCTGGAATTGCAGATGAAACAAATCCAGCGATTTTTTTTTCCTCCAAATACATTGCCACATAATATGATAACAAAAAATGTTTTAAATTCAAGTTATGTATTTTTTGCTCTAGAACGTGAATGGAAACTAGGGGCTTCTATTTAAAATTCTAAAGTTGCCCCATTTTTCACCCACAAAAAGGAAAACGGGACGCTTTCCTTTGGCATAATTAAATATATATTTTTAAATGTTACGCACGTTTTTTATTTTGAATTGGAAGTGTATTTCTTAAGAAATTTGACCGTTTCCAGACTATTTGTTCACCCTGTATAATACGGTTTCAGGAAAATTTTTATATAGACGACGTTAAGTTATTTTAAAGGACGCAGGAGTTTTCGCTGTATGGCTTTAAGGTCTAATGCCTCTTTAACACGGTCCTTTATCCAATAAAAGGTAAGTTGGATAACCCAATTTTCATATAAATATTATTTACTTAATACTACTGATGGTCGGTTCCATAAAGCGTAATTAGTTAACGATGTGAATAATTTGATATGTGACATCATACAGGGTGTTCCAACTAAAATTTGATCGACTGTTATCTAAGTTAATATTCAGATTTTAAGAAATTTTCAGAACACGTCGACTTTAGTTTTAAGGGAGAATATGGGCATAGTTTCACCTTTATCCTTATAGCATACAGAGCCACGCCCCCAAAAATCTTAAATGGGAAGTAGACTCGAGTGGCACATCAAATTAAAGCTCCGAATCTGAACATTAGTCAAATTTTAGTTGGAACACCCTGTATAAATAATATCCGTAGGTCCGTCACAAAATCTATATGTTACTAATAAAAGGGTGTGGTTGGGCACTTAGTGGTCACGGGTTTAGACTGGTTGTTGATAACAATATCATAACAAATCACATCGTTAACTAATTACGCCTTATAGAACGGATGTGCCTAAATAAAATATTTGTTACTTACTAATTTTTGTGCTAGCATAGTCTTATCATGATTGGGCAGGTGCTCCTCCAGCGCCAGCACCACACAGTTGGCTATGATTGTCAAAAGCACGGCATACTCAAATGGAGTAACCATTATTAAGGAATATAATACAAAAAGAGTTAATAATTAAGGTTGAAAACGTTAAATTTCGTTTTAGTATGAAATGGATTTCTGTTTAAATAACGAAACTTAGGTTAGGGTAGTTAAATGGAAAGTAATTGCGTTAAAAAAAAATTTAAGTAAATATATCTAAAATAAGGGTAATTTTTAATCAAATTAATCCTTAATAAAATAACTTATTAGCTAGAAAATATATTAAACAGAGACAGTGGCGGATTAACCAATTGAGAGGCGACAGGGTTAACTTAATTTTAAGGCCTTCCTTACCTTTTTTTCTTTTTGAAACTGCATAAAATGTAAATGTAGCAATTATTATTAGGAAATAAAACAATTAATGATTTTGGTTTTCATTACGATGATTTTTGAAAAATGTAATTACCTTTAATAAAATTTTAAATGATTTTAGTCACAGTGGGAAGATTTTGCTTAAAACCCATATGAATTTGCTAAAATTTAGGTAATTTTCATCAAAAGTGGATGATTTTGATTTAAATTGCAATAATGTTGATCAAATTTTTACAATTTCCTTAAAGTTTTTAAGTTATTGATCAAATAAGGACTCTTTCTCTCACAATTTATATTAATTTAGTCAAAAATTTAATAATTTTCGAATAAAATAAAATGTGGTCATCACACGACGTTAACTTATGAATTTGAGACATATGTATTATTCCCGACAAAAACATAACTAGCCGTAAGTTAAATTTTTTACAAACATAAATAATATAATTGTAATAGACATATGTGATACATTTATTTTATTTTTTTTATTTCAGTGCGAATGGTCGTAAGGCGATGTGGTCGTAACTTGAGAACTTACTGCATTTCATTAATTATCATCTAATTAGATTGGCAGTATATATGCATAACAAAATTGGCCACCTTTATGCTAATCCTAAATAAAGTATCACCAACAAAATGCGACGACTACTTCATCACCCGAATCAGTAATATAACCAAGATCTTCCTAAAAGTAATCCACTTATATATACAGCAAGTGTGAGCGCAAAGTTTCAGAAACTCAATTTGGTGTTTGAGAGGCCCTTGGTACTAAATAAACAATATTTGCCCTACAAGTGCTAATGCAGAGATGTAGAGATACTAGTCATGATGTCCAAATTTGTTTTATCGACTTCTTCAAGGCATTCGATAAAGTTCGCCACGAAAAACTTATTAAGATACTAAAATTAACTGACGTGGACGGGAAAGACATAAGAATAATTGGTAATATTTACTGGAAACAACTCGCATGTGCCACTGTCTGGCACATCAAACGAGATCAAGATATGCCGAGTAGTTCATCAGGACTGTATTCATTTTTCAAAACTATCCAACTTCTCTTCTGCAAAGCTACTCTAAGAAGCTCTGGTTGGAGAAAATGTTGTAAAAATCAATGTAGAATATATTAATAAGATAAGGTACGTGGATGGCACTGCTTTAATTGCTATATTATTAGCCTACTTAACAAACCCAGTCGGAAGAAATTTTCACCACTCTGAACCATACGCTCTAAGCATAAATATCATAAATACATAGCTGTGACAAAAAAACCAAAGGTTAATAAAAATTAACAAAAGAACAATTGAGAAGGTGATAACATATATTTACCCAAGGACGACTGTCGACAACAATTAAGATTGTGGTGCAGAAACTAGATGCCATATCGTAAAGACCACAGCCACATTCCTCCAAATGAAAACCTTTTTCTCTGCAAAAGATTTAAGCTTAAAACTGAAAGAAAGACTGCTAAAATACCAAGTGTTATCCGTATTGTTGTATGAGGCCGAGGCGTGAACTGTTAATGTGTTAATACTGAGGAAAATAAATGCCTTTGAAATGTGGCTGTACCGGTAAGTGTTGAAAATTTCTTGGGCAGAATATATCACCAATGTGGAAGTGCTTGGGAAAATGAACAACCACATGGAAGTTGCATGTACCCTAAAAACAAGCAAACTACAATTCCTGCGACATATTATGAATAACAACAAATACAAGCTTCTATAACTGATACTTCAGGGGAAGCTTGGTGCAAGAAGAAGCCGAGACACACGACGTGACTACTGGATGAACAATCTGTGAGATTGGTTCGGTCTCAATTCAAATCAACTCTTCCGTACTGCCGCCAATAAAATTAAAATCTCTGATGTACGAATCAAATAAGGCACTAATAATAATAGAAGATTTAATAAAATATGTTGCGATCAGGATTTGCAGCAATTTTATTTTTAAATAATTATATTCTAGGAAGTCCTTCTCATCATTAGCTTTGATGATATCCAATCTCAGATAGGAGTGGCATCAGAAAAAGAAGAAGAAAATAAATGCAAAAAACTTAAAAAATTTACAAGGAAACTTCCATTTCCGATTTACCGATTTTACCCACATTTTATAGAAATTTTAACTTACATCAAATCAAAGAAATTTTGTTTTTGATTAAGAAAAGACTCATGCTCTCCTCTTATTGGTTTATGGGTACATTATTACGGAATACTAAACATTTTTACCTTTTTAATGTTTTATATTCAATATTTTTTATGTATGAGCAAGTAAAATTCTTTAACCTGTAATAAGTAGTCTCTTTTCAAATACCATTTTTCTGCCTCAGAAATTTATTACCTAAAACTTCTACATGACGCGTCCCCAGGTAGCGGATGGGGGAGTGCCTCTCAGATAAGAGTGGTAGCAAGGAAATGAAATACCTCGCGTCGAACATAGGTTTTTACGGCAAGGTTAGTAATCTTCTTTTTATAATACAAGAAACATGCTCATAGAATCAGTAACATGACTTGGAATGGAACGGATCCAACAACGACGACCTACGCAAAAAACAGGAGAATAGAAAAGTCAACAAAACACAATTATAACCTAAAAATTGCAACATGGAAAATTAAATCACTTAAAAAACAAAAACAGGAACTGAAAAAGGAATAAAGGCATTATAAAATTAACATATGTATTGCAGGAAATGAAGGATAAAGGGCAGGTGATCTTGGGAGAATATTTATTAGCATACAGTGGGGTTAATTAATACACAAGAGACAAATAAGAAGTCGCAATAATGGTACACAAAAAGTTTAAAGATCATATCACTGAAGTTTATAACATCTCACAGAGAATAATAACAATAAAATTAGAAAATAACAGCAAGTATATTAACATGATTTGCATTTATTCACCAGAAAATTGCAGGGACCAAGAGACACGGGACAAATTCTATAAAATACTACAGCAGGAACTAGACAAGATAAACAACAAGGAAGTAGCTGAAGTGCTAGATGACTTTAATGCTAGAATAGAAAGCCATATAATCCCAGAAATCAAACAGCAATTTAATGAAGACATTAAAAATGTGAATGGACATCTACTTTTAGCAACATGTGCACTAAATGAGTTACGTATAAACAATATCTTTTTCAATAACTAAGAACAATATAAGTTCACCTACATCAACACCAGAGGTCATCGCTTAACGATTGATTATGTAATAACCAAAAGATCTATACCACTAGCAAATATATGTGATTTAAGATGCTTAACATCGGCAGATATAGGTGGTGATCATCAATTGCTAGGGTGAAAAATTAGATTAAATAGAGAAAAATGAACTGTGTAAAAAGAACGAAGATAAAAGTGGAAATCTTAGAAAATCTATCAATAAGGATGATGTATTAAAACAAATTAAGAAATAAAATTGAAGAGAATAGCATTCATACACCAATACCGTATACAAAGAACACAGGAAAATCACAACAATTACAAACAGGCACGAAACGAGACACATGAACTAGTAAGAAAAACGAAAGAAGAGACCTGAACTTAAAGAACTAGTGAAGCCAAAAAATATTGATTTTGGCCTATGGGTGCAGTTCATAAAACAAAACCAACTCCGAGAAAAAGCAGAAGTGCCAGCAAAAACATACACACGGATGAAAAAACAAAAGTGAACAAAATACAAAACTCCACAGCCCAAGCCTCGCTTAGGAACCGAAAGTCAGCAAGGCCGAACAAAATAAGTAAGAAACTACTGAAATATGTAGGACCAAGACTAACTGAAGCCATATAAATACTAAACAAAATTCTAAAAGATGGAAACTAAGCGCGCTGATTATGTTATTCAAACTAGATGACGAACAAATTCATGAAACTATCGAGGAATTACCCTCTTAAACACAAGAAGATAAATTTTAAAAACCTAAGTGTAATTGTCAACTTTAATTATAATTAAACTTGTGAACATTTTGTTAAAATGTCATGTACAATATGTTTTAAAATATCATAAGGCTAAAAAGCCTTAACGGAAAGACAAACATTTGCACTTTTTACTTTAAAATTTTTGAAACATTGATTGATCTATTATATTATTAATAACTTTCTCTTGTCTAAGCATACATAATTGTAATAATTATAGCTTAATAATATACTAGATATATTATTAGACAAAATAACAATAAATGATTGTATTATTATTTGTTTAAACATAATTTATTAACAGGAACAAAGAAGTAAATGAAGTTTGGTACTATTAAATGCCTTTTGTTTATAAAAATAAAACATCAATCATAACTTATTACTAGTGTAGGTGAAAACCTATGACGAAATATTAACTATAAACCTTTAATGTGAACAGTAAACACTTTTAACAAGTTTACTGTGTTAGTAGATAGCCATTTGCTTGTGTTCTCTCCACAGGCTAAACGAATACTCTAAACAACAAGCAAATTTATATCTAGGATTGTTTTTATAGTATCTGGAACTATATAGTTTTTGGTTAAAATAAGTAAACTGAAAGTGGAAGTTAAGTTTTAATCGTGGGTAAATTTATATTTTTATATATTAGCTGCGAACTGCGTTAACTAAAATTAGAAAATAATTTGCTGTTTTCATCATATTTTTTTTAGTAAATTAAATTGTGCTTTGATCAACGATGTATATTATTTGGTTAAAGAACCATAAAACATTTATATTAAACACCTATAAAATCGCTACGAGCAGTACACATAAAACATATCTCTCAGTGCGCACTAATAATATTCCAAATAAAGCGCAGTAACAGAGCAATTAGCGGGAATTAATTTGGGATTTCGTTAATTAAAGTGACATCTATAAAAATTCAAAACTAAGAACCTATCTTAGAAGTGATTAAACACAAAATGGATATCTGCGGATTATCCTAAACGAAGAAGGAAAAGTCATAATTAATTTTGCTGACTACACCCTAATCTATAGTGAGAAGAAAAAAACAATATAAAGTTCACTCCGGCGAAGAAATATTTATTTACAAAAAGTATGCACAGAGTATCGAAAACATAACAACACTGTTTAGTACTTTGTAAGCATATAGGCACCAGATAGCTTAAAACCTAGAGAAGAATCCAAGAACTACAAGGAACTAGGTAAACAAATTTTTAATAAAAATGGAAAACTCTTAATTGACATTTGCACCAAAAATTAATTTATAATTAACAATACACATACACACACTTCGCATAAAGAATAGAATAAGTCCTCCTAAGGCCTAATAAAGCCAAAATTTCACGATTGATTTCATAATAACCAATAAAGGAATTATTCCAATGCAAGTCGTAGACGTCAGCCAACGTAGGAACAGATCATCAGTTAATATTAGGTAAAATGGTCATGGAAAGACCAAAATCATAAAAGTTCCTTTGCGCAAAGAGAAATATAATTTTAAATATTTGTCATCTGCATGATTGAAAAAAGTGAACGAACATATAATAATATAAGAAGACAGAACTGGGAAAGAATGCATATCAGAAGCTAGCCTTGGGGAAATTTACAAACGCAAAGAAACATTTTAAACCTTGGTTTAATCAGGATATTAAAAAACTGGCCGAAATAAAAGAGAAAAAGATACCTACTATACAAAAACTCAACAACTCAAGAAGAATACATTAAATATATCGAAACTCGAAATAAAGTCAATTCGAATATCAGGATAAAATAAAGAGCCGCACCGAATAATTTGGATTACGATATTTATGAGGCGCAAGAGAAAGTATGGAAGATGATTACAACTAATCACACTTTGTTAATTACAATTAACAAAGTGTGTGCAAACAAAAAACGTTAGAAAAGGCGCGTGGGAACAATACTTTAAACCCAACTACTAACGAAACAAACGGGTTTTGTACGTAGATGAGGCACCAGGGAACAAATCCTGAAATATCTTAAGGAGATAGGCGTGCCATACCAATATAATAAAAAAAAAAAAAAAAAACCCATACAACAACAACGACGCCTGTGTGAAAGTAAAGAACCTACTAACCGAGCTATTTAAAGCTAAAAAAGGAGTAAGACAGGTCTGAAATCTAAGCCCGATGCTGTTCAAAATCTACGGCTAATGGATCTTGAGGAAAGCCCTACACAAATAAAAAACGAACAATAACAAAGTGTGCGCAAACAAAAAACGTTAGAATAGGAACGTGGGAACAATACTTCAAAACCAACGATATAAACGGGTTTTGTATCTAGATGAGGCACCAGGGTATAAATCCTGAAATATCTTAAGGATATAGGCGTGCGATACCAATATAACCAAAATCTATACAACAACAACGACACCTGTGCAAGAGTGAAGAATTAACCAACCGAGCTATTTAAAGCTCAAAAAGGAGTAAGATAAGCCTGATGCTGTTTAAAATCTACGGCGAATGGATCTTGAGGAAAGCCCTACCAGTGCCGCAACAACATAAATATGCGCCTGGTGCGTAAAATTATTTGGCGCTCCCCCACTCCTCCTTTCTAATTACATACGCAATTTTTAAAATTTTATGGTAGGGTGATTGTACAAGTAAAGGAATGTTTAAGAAATTTAGTTACATTGTTTTCTTCGCCAAAATGTTATTTAAGATATTTTCTTACCATATTTTATCGAGAATCTTTTTTTTAACCCATTATCAGCTACAAAAAATTGTTTAATTAATTAAAAATTTTCACATGCCATGCTCAAAAATCATATTAAATTCTTTCCAATTTCTAATTCTGTCCGTTTGGTCTCACGTACGTACATTGGGGCGCACGCGCACGTGCACCAGTTTTAAGACTTGCAACCTTGCAAGCCTAGACCCGTTCATCTATTATCTATTGCTATAAAATTTATTAGTGGAAATTAAATCCATGTAATTGTACATTACAACGTGAGAACCCTTTCAAGCGAGGACAAAGTACTTCAACTCTAAAAAGAACAACAGATCACTCTAAAATCAGGATATACCCTATATTTCAGAGGGAATGAAGCGAGCTCACACGGAGGAGTAGGCTATAATAAATATGAAACATACAAAAAATATCCAACACCTCGAAAGTATAAGTCCAAGAGTATGTTTTCTAATATTGAAAACCAAAGATACAAAGATATAGTTATCCAGGTCTACGCTCCAACATCAACATATAAAAAAAGAAGTGGACATCTTCTACGAAGAGATCAACACAGCCATGTCCAAAGCTCCAACACACTGTACGCTAATAGGGGGCGACTTTATTGCTAAACTGGGAAAGAAGCTAGACGATACCGAAGCACCCCTGGGTCAATATG
>JARJDX010115255.1:0-12014 GCA_030264735.1 Gymnusa sp. GC000175 | reverse complement strand
AAGATCTTGTTTTATAAATAAGTAACCAATCTTATCTTTGTCTTCTTGTAGTCTAAGTATACTTTTTGTTATTTTGCAACATTTCAATAAAAAGTCATGTGAGTGGCGTTGATTTTTTATCAGTATTTTGTTTAATAACATATAGGTTTACATCGCAAGATTTGTGATTTTAACAAAGATCATTAATTTCTTTATTGTTATTTCTATAGCTAAATAGGTATGCAAAATGTCTGGCTGGCGGGAGATGTTGCGTTTAACTGTTTTACCGTTTTAAAACTGGCAAGATCCTGATTTATAAATAAAATGAAGATAAAATGCTGATATCTATAAACGGCATTCCCAATAAACAAGGATTTATAAAAGATTATCTAAATATCTTTAAAAAAAAATCACATAACTGGAGACGA
This sequence comes from Gymnusa sp. GC000175, assembly GCA_030264735.1. Taxonomy (NCBI): domain Eukaryota; kingdom Metazoa; phylum Arthropoda; class Insecta; order Coleoptera; family Staphylinidae; genus Gymnusa; species Gymnusa sp. GC000175. The sequence continues at coordinate 11,607 of JARJDX010115255.1, read as the reverse complement.
TCTAACAAATTCGATTGTAGTATGTTTCGAAATTCTACCAAATAATGCTATGGAATTTTTCAAGATTGTTCTTTATTTGCATTCGAAATATAGATATTTTACTGATAAGTCAGTGGAGTTTATTGAAAGATTACGTGGCCGGATAAAAATGTAGAAAAGTTAAATGAAAGTTATGATAACGCTTTAAGTGTCTTATTTAGTTGCGCCTCAAAGAGCTAAATAAAAAAAATTATTATTGGTCAGGAATTAGTAAAGCCTTTCGGCTTAGATGTCGTTTAAGAAATTTTAATTCCGCTGCTATAAAGCTGCTATATAACTAGAGGTCACACCACCATTATGAGAATTGTTGAGATGGCCAGCGATATTGGAAATCAAGTCGTAGAGGGAATAAAGAAATCAAGTTAAATTGCGATTCAACTTGATGAATCAACTGACGTGAGTAATCACTCTATCCTACTTTGCTTTGAAGAGGACTGAAAAGTAAAACTTCCCTATTATATTGACTTTAGAAGCGCAGTGTTTAGACTGGAGCATGTGCGTCGAAGTGAGAACTGATGGTGCTGGGACTATGACTGGGCGTCCCTCCAGAATAGTTGTGAAAATAAAACAAGGCGCGCACTATGGAATTTTGTTCACTCCTAGACTGCAAAGAAGCTTTCTTCTGATCTAAACACACTGATGAATGTTGCGGTGAAGATTTGAAATGAAATTTGTAGTCGAGCTATAAAGACAAGGCTCTTCACGACACTATGTGAGGAATCTCCTTCTCCATACAGAAGTGAGCTGGCTATCGAGCTAGTGCTTTTGCACTTTTTTGAACTGAGCAAATCGATAAAATATTATTTGCGAGAGCGAAAATATTAACTCTTTGTTGAATGGCTGGAAATGCTTGCTTACACATATTCGGTCTGAAGTTATTATTGAGGTCGTATACAGAAAAATATGCGTTCAAAAAAAAGTTAGATTTTTGGAATAGTTACTTTAAGTGGAAGATATAGAAATATTATCACGTTTAGAAAAGATTTAGATTGCTGGTAGTCAACTAGAAATTTATATTCAACATAATAAGAGCATACTAAATATTTTAATTATTTCCTGAAAATAAGGATTCTCGTAAAGGAAACCTGAGGATTTATAATCCATTCTAAAAAGATATAAAGTCATGTGCACTAATTGCTCGTTAAAACAAAAAAAAACTGATCAAGTTGTTTTTTAATCTTCCTTTGGTCTCCAGACATAAAATACAATTATTGTCTCAATTTTGGTAATCGCTAGAAAATCAAAAGTTTTAAAATTAACAAATCATTGGTCAATTTTTAGACTTCTCATTTGTGTGAAAGGACTTTTTCTTACGAATTTAGTAAATTAGAATAAAGGGCTTAACAAATTTATATTTCAGCATTGTCGAGGACAATGTTTCTCAACCGAAAACGTATTGCGTAATTTTTTAATTTTATACCATGAATCACTAAAAGTTATATAGTTGATGAACATACTCTTTTACTAGTATTTGATGCTGCCAAAATGGCAACCATCGCACCAATGCACTCTAAAGATTTTTTTCAACGAGTGTTTGTTACCATCTTTGACTAGTAACAACGCACTTTTATTTTGAGTGATGAAAGTTCAAAAGTGTTTAACGTGAAGACGTTAACGTGCAAAAAGGCACATTCTCTTTAAGATATAAACGTCTTCTTCTAAATATTCACCTTTAAATTGACTTCTTTTTGATGCCAAGATATCTACCCTTAAAGGCCAAAAATACTCTTTATTTTATGCAATAAACGCCCCCTCCAACTGAGGTTTTCCGCAAAAGTAACTAACTTTCTTTGACCTTCAAAATGGCACTTTTTTATATTAACATCTTTTTTGATGTTTGACGCAAAGATAGAAACCTTTGGCACAGTTTTTCTTTTAGTGATCTAATTATTTTTCTTGAGGAGAGTTTGATGCTATTAAACAAAGTTTTGGTGCAAATATTCGTTGAATTGAAGCAAGGAACTGTTTCTTTAGGTGATTAACGGCTTCTTTTATGCATGTTTGACGCAAATATAGCCCACCTCTGACGTACTTCCGCTGTGGGTGATAAGCGTTTTCTATAATGAATGATTTATGCAAAGACCTTTGACATGCAGCACCGCACTTTAAGTGTGATGATTAAGCAAATATATGTTCGAGGTTACACATAATCTTTATTTAAATAAAACACAAGGTCCGCGAACCACTGGTTGAGAAAACTGGAATGTAAAGAATTACTAGATACTGTTAATAATCACTGTCGGATAAAAGCATATAGGGTATATATTAAATTAAAATAGCATGAAGAATATAAAAGAATTAAAAACAAAACAAAGAACTTGGCAAAACAAATAAAATATGAACACTGGGAAATCTACTTTAAATGTATGGACTTTTACAGATTGCAAAAACTAATTTGGCATATGATTAATATTTAGGATAATATACCCAATAAATTCCTAAAATGGAACTATCTAGAGGAATGCAAATGGTTTTAGAACACCACATAATTTCAGAACGTTGGAAGATAAGTACAATGGTTCTTAGGTTCAAAAAGGGTGAGTTAACAAATGCAAATAATTATAAAGGAATTATTCTTTTTGATACCGGACTAAAACTTAGAACAAAAATAATTGCGTTAACAACCACATGACATTGCCAGAAAAAACAACAAGACTGTAAAAGCGGTAGATCATGTAATGACACAGTATTCATTTTGCAAGAAAGAGATCACAGTAAAGTTTAATCAATACAATAAGCCGGATTTTGACCAAGTCCTTTAAGAAGAAGTAATAGAAATTTTATACAACAAAGGTTTACCAACCAATTTAAATAAAACTTTAGCAAATATTCATCAGAATAGCAAAATACAAGCTAGAATAAAAACGAATTAACCGAACCAATGTAGAGAGTGGCATAACACAAGCCGACTTTTTAGGTTTACTACTCTTTAACCTTATCGTAGAATTCAAAGAAAAAGAGATCAAAATTGTATGTTATGCTGGAAAAGATATTAAGTAAATGACAATATTTGAGAAAATAGATGTATTATAATCGAAACCACAACTAAGATTCACAAATCTATCATCATATTTATTTCACATATCGGGCCAAAATCTTCCAAAACTAGACGGTTATTGCGGAGAGCAGAGATGCAAAAAACGATTATATAAAAAGAACATGTCATACCAAAAAGTTTGTCGACAAAATTGTAAAATTGAATTGAATTTTCGCAAAGTATAATGATAAACCAAGCTGGGAAAGACTTTCGCCAAGAAAGAACGGACATGTATATACAAATCTAGTTTTATAGCATTCTTCTACGCCTTTCGGTCCCCAATCGCTATCTGTCTCTGTCTGTACATTCTCCAAGTGTTAGGTTTTGGCTTCGGACTTTTTTGTTTCTAACGTGGGCCATCCGTGATATATCAGCTGATTTCACCAGAAGTCCATCTCAGTCGCTAGTGGTTTACCCTCTTGGGTTTTGTTCAGCTGCCATACTTCGCAGCCGTACAGTGCGATGCCTTTAAATATAGAGTTATAGATATCTTTTTTCTCTTTATGAGTACGCTCTTTGACCATAGCACCGAGTTGAGGGTTTCTATCACTTTCTTTCACAAATCTATCTGCCACCTCCTTCTCGCATCTTCCGTTTTTAATGATTTTAATACCCCGATATGTGTATTCTTCACAGCCTTTAATCGTTGTGGTGGGGTTGGTCTTTAGATCTTTAGTTTCTCCACCCACTCACTTGTATCTGGTTATATCCAAGTTTACTATTAGGCCCGATTTATCGTAATCTTCCAGTGGCTTTCAACTAATGTACTCTAGATCTTCCNTTTGATCTGGCATTAAACTATTTGTTGTAAGCCTTCTGTTTGCATATTTTTTGATTTTCTAGCCAGTCAGACCACCATTTCCTCTTCTTCATCTCTCTTTGTTGTACTATTTCCAGTGTTTTCTCAGCGCCCTTACAAGTTAACGATATTCTAATATAGATTTTCGTTTGAGCCTTTCAAGTGGTCTTCTTTAAATGTTTGGTCTAGTATTCTCATATACAGATCTTTGGTGCTTTTTTATTTAAAAAGATCGAAAGAACAGACAATGGCCTTAAAAAGAAGAAGACGTAAAAGAAGAAAAAAAATTGGGAGGTCGCAGTGACTGTTAGTTGAAATTCACAAACCGAAAGTAGTTTTTTAGTTTTTTGAAAATATTTTTAAAAATTTTGTTTTAACGAATTCTATTATTTTATTAAAACTGTTTTCAAATAAAAATTTTAATTTCTAAGTATTTGCGAAACATAAATTTTTTAATATTACCGCGCCATCCATCGCGAATAAAAAAAATGTTTCGACGAAACCCATCTATTTTTGGCTTAAAATCGGAATCTACTATAAAAAAAGTAGGTTTTAGTAGTAAGTAGATTTTAAAGTCCCCCCCCTCCCTTACTTCTTGGAGGAGGGGTGGGTGGTACTGTTTAGAATGGTTGATTGAATAGATTTTTGAAAATCTTTTTGGATGTATTTTTTCTTTTTGTGATAAGTTGTGTAGTTCTCGAGATGTTTGACCGTTTCAAAACTTTTGCCGCACCCAGTATAATTTTTTGGCAATATGAACAGTACTAGTAATAGCATACCCAAATAATATTCATCTTCATTAATGTGTATTAGTGATGGATTTTCCCATTTTTAGAAATATGTGCCACATTATTCTCTTTTCCTTATTTTAAGGAAATATACACACCCTTATGTTTCTCCACTGAGGCACTGCAAAACTTTATGAACGTATTTTTTACTGGTTTTGACATGCTCTGCTTTCGTTGAGCTACGCAACACCAGAAGAGCGATGATTTTGTCAAAAACAGCAAAAGAATAGTATTAGAAAGTATATTTATCGAAAATCAGTTTATAGAAAATAATCACACAGCTTACAATCACTATAATTGTACCTACTGTGTACATATCTTTAAAATCCTTATAACAATATTTGCATTCTTTTATTATAATCCTTAAAAAAATTAAAGTAAAGAATTGATTAAATTCATTAGGTGACAATAAATACAAAGTTTTATTTTAATTAATAATTTAAAAGAATCTTATCTTGATATTATTAAATAATAATTGTTAGAAAATATTATCTAAATTATGTTATTTTAGTGCAAATTAAATTAAATGTATTGCTATTATTAAACAACTATGAATATAGTATGGTTTTAGGCCGGGCCGTGCCAAATACCGGGTGGTAAATTCATATTCATCATTTGTATGTACTATGCATTTCTTTATGTATCCGCTCACCGCATGGTAGTGATTCCTCCTGTGCATCTTACATATTTCCCCCCTCCCCCAGTTATATCTGTATCTATCTTTTTTTCCTCAAACAAAATATATTAATTTATACAGCCCTTAAAAATAATTATTTTTTGAAACCGTTTTACTAACCAAGTTTAATATTTGTTTACCTAAATAATTTAATAAAAAAATTTTAAATATCTTTTTAAATGGTGGAATTGATGTGTGGCAAGATTTTTCATTGTAACTTTTCTAATAATTAAAGGAATAACATAAGACTCGATGAAACTAGTTTAAGGGTTTACCTTTTAAATAAATAATTTATTTTTTCATCAATTCTTTCTTTTAATTATTTTGCATTAGTATGATTGCCGCTAAAAACAGTTACTTTTAAACATATTTTGCTCTTATATGTTAACGCCTATTTGGAAAATTGTGATATGGCCTGAGACTGTGTAGAAATAAATTGTTTTTATAGTGGATCTTTGAAAATCAAAATTACTTAAATAGTATATAAAAGATTTAGGCCTCCAAAGTCACGGGTCAGAACTTTTAATCCGATAGTAATAAATGTAGTTTAAAAATATTTAAAACTTCCTCAACTGCCTATTTTAGTGAATATTAACTTTTTCTAGTAGTTGTGTACAATTACTACTTGCCCACTTTTACCATAACATGCATGCAGGGTGTTCCATTATAATCTTTCATAATATTTTGAAAAATGAACGGGGGGCTGTAGCTGGGGTCAACTTTAAAATCCAAATTAAAAACTCCCATATTATTGAAAATTCAGATTTTACAGATAAAAATACATAACAGTGCCACCTACGATTATTACAAAAATAAATGTTTTAAGTAAAAGTTGTGTATTTTTATTCACAAAATCTATATTTGTAATTAAAATGGGAAGGGGGAATTTTTTGACAAACATAAATATTTGTTTAAAATATTTTGTTGTTCGATGTCTAATTTTCGAGATATTCCTCTGTTAAGAATAAAATGGAACACCCTGTATATCAAACGCCAGGGAAATGTTCCAATACTGACCTGGGTTTTATTATTTATTTCTTTGCTTTGAAATATTTAATTGCCTTTAATGATTTATTTTTTTTTATAAAATGATATTCTCGTACTTTGATCAATTATTACCATTTTTTATTTCAGTTGCAGTTTGTTATGCTTTTCATTCTCTTTTCCGTGCCATTCTTTTCATCGGGTTGCAAGCTGCCAAGTGCATTTTTATTTATAATTTTAGGCCAGGACTTGCTAATGATATATTTATTTAGTAATTTCTACTATAAGACATATATTAAAAAGAAAAGCCTGTGATGGATAAACTGAAAAATTTGTTTTATTATGTTTGTCCAATAGATTTTTTATATTATTGTAATGTAATATTAAATATTTTCAAAAAAATGTGTAAATGTTTTTAAGAACGTGTTACGAATGTTTTTATTATATTTAAAAAAACCATCTAGTAAAGTTCTAACATCTGCAATTTAATTCATTGCTATTCAAAATAAAATCGTGTAACACTATACCTAAGGAGGACAGGATTTTCCTGTAAAGGGGAATCCTAACTGTATTTGTCTCCTTTTTTTAATAGTCAGACAGATCTCTTTTCTTTTATCGTTTAAGGATCTGTTTCTCTTATTATTTTTGAGCATTCGAGCACTCTCTATCTTAAAAATGTAAATTGTGACAACTCAAGAGTCCAATTTTAATTTACAATTAATTTAAATGGAATCGAGTTAAATACTGTAATCAAATTTTATACTATTATAGTTTTATAATAAGTTAAAAACTTAACAAAATGTGTGGTCACCAGTCGACTTTGAAGCCAATTATTCGAGGTTCATCAAATTTATATTTGGCTTAGAAAAATCAAACCCTAGGATTTAGTTTTAAGTTTTATTTATTTAGAATAACTTTTAACCTTGTTTTCATTGAATAAAGTTTAGTTTTATTAGTTCAGTTCTTTTATTTGCCGTTTCGCGTCGTTACAGCGATTAGATGCACATGTTGCTATATTTAGAATCAATAAAAATCGTCTTAGAAACTAATAATACACAGGTTGCAAATTAATTTAAATGTAAATATAAATAATTACTAAAATAATATAAACCAAACCCACCTGTACTTAGGATCACACAGTCACTCTTTCAGCCAAATTATGCCGGTGTGACAAAAGAGTCGTTTCCCACAGCAACACTTGCGCTATCACTTGTGAATTTTATGTTGCGCAACACTTATCAGGTTTGCGAAAGAATTTATAGGCACGACTTAAACACACAAAAACTATTGGCAAAATTTCATACACCCCACGAGGTTTATACGAAGTTAGCCTAGTTGTATACGACGGAAAATCTCTATAATTTTAATGCATCGTTACATCCACCCTCCCTAGCAATCCTGCGAGAACTGTGATATTTCTCAGCACATCTGAGCTCCTTGATGACGCTTGCCGCATAATTTGATATTGCATTCCAGGTAGTCTCACTGCCAATCATCTCGCCGATAATTTTATCCGAAGACAGCTGCTGTTGAAGATGCCGCTGTAGGATTTTACATACAAAGCGTGGACATTAAAAAAACACATGCTCGCGCCTTCGTGCGCAGGTTGACAGACAGAGCACGAAGCATCGTCGTCTATTCTGAGGCGATGTTGATAAGATCTGAAACAGCCATGTTTCGTCAGCATCTCCGTGAGGTAGTAATCGACTTCTCCATGCTGTCTCGCTAAACACGCATTAATATTCGGAATAAGACGATAGGTCCACCCCACCGTTCCTTGGTTGATGCGTCCCAGTGCTGCTGCGTAGGCGCTGCCATCGTAGCCCTTACTTCCATGGTAATGGTATGAATTTCCGTCTCCTTGCCTTTGCGCCTTTGCCTATGAATTTCAGCTCGTTCCTCTGCCAACAAGTTGATTGGCTTTATGTCGGCAATGATGCACTGAGTACAACGTTATAGAGCTGCCTCGGTCCGCCAATATTTGGCATGATCTTTGTCAGGACATTAATCACTGCAACGGCCCTTGCGCTCACAACTTGTATATGTTTATCTAAACGTAGTTTAGCGTCCATTTGAACACCCAATATCGTATTGATGGCTGTGAATATATGCTGCAGCCTCCTACGGTAATAGTGATGCTCTTTCTAGCTTTTCTTTCAGCAAGGTGTAGACCAGCTGATAAGAACCACTGGCGGATTTTTGTGACAGTCTAATTTGCAGTTTTGACAACTTTTTACAAATATTTGTTCAAAACTACTACCGCAACGTCGTCTGCAAAGCCAACCCTTCTTGTCCCTACAGGCATGGGCAGTCTGAGCACCTCATTATATATAATGTTTCACAGCATACCTGCATAATTAAACAGGTAAATTATAAGTTGTTAACCTATCTATCTTGCCAAAATAATAAATATAATTTTTATATAGTCAGTATAATATAGTTTCAAGTAAGTAAGACATTGGTTAACTATTAGTTCCAATTATATTTTTGTACGAAAAAATTTCTATTCGAGTAATTTTCTGTCGAATAAATTACCATTCAAAAAAAAATTTTATGCGAACAATTTAATGGCAAATAATTTTGTGGCGAACAAATTTTTGACGAACAATTTACAGTCGATCATAATCATTTGGCAAACAATTATCCGGATACCATGTGTGACGGCCTCTGTAATGTTGTAGGTTTGAGGTCCACTATCTATATTGTATATCAGAGTTTGATCGCTGCGTCTGATGTACTCCGAAACTTCCATCAATTTCAGACTGTACAGAATGCGATCCCAGCTTGCAGAGGTAAACGCGTTCTTCATGTCCAGGGTAACAATGGCGCAGCACTTCTTGCGAAAGAGAGTGGCTTTCAGCGTTTGGATCTAGTGGCTCTTCGGGTGGTGTCTACGAGGACGTTAATAGGATCCATGGTAGATCTCACCTTGCGGAATCCATCGGACAGGCCAATACGGTTACAGATAATCTTTTCAGGCACTTTACCTGCCGTGTTTAACAAAAAAATTGGTTGATATGATGATGGGTCGTCTGGCGGCATTTTTCCTTTCGGAAGGAGGATCAATTTTTGCTGTTTCCACCGACTTGGAAAGATTTCTTCAGCGAGACAGTTATTATATGTTTTAAGGAAAATTTCTGCTGCTAGCGGCTTTGAGGGCCATGTACGGAATACCGTTACAGCCAGGAGCCTTCATGTCGCCGATCTTACTGCAGGCCTTGATCAGTTCAGCTTCTGCGATGGTCGGCACGTCAAAACGATGATCTGTTCGCACGTCCGCGGTGCAATTGATTTTCGGTTGGTGTGAAAAAAGGGTAGCCACTTTTCTTTTCAGCAGTACTGGGCAGGATGGTGGAACTGTTGTGCAGCTTTTTAGTCTGGCTATTACTGTCATATACGGCTCACCCCATGAATCGCCGTTAACCATGCCATGTAGCTCCTTCCACGTGCAATCCTTACTTTCCTTGATGGTTTACGTCCGGCGGTTTTTTCCTTTCAGAAGAAGGAGTAATTTTTGCTGTTTTCGTCGATTTGGAAGCTCCTTCGGCTAGACAGGTATTATATGTTTTAAGGAAAATTTCTGCTTGGTTCCTGATAGCGGCTATAAGGGCGATATTAGGAACGCCGTCTGGTTCTGGAGCCTTTCTGTCCCCGATCTTGCCGCATGCCTTGATCAGTTCTCCTTGTGTGATGGCCGGCAGGTCCGCGGTGTTTGATTGATTTTCGGTTGGTATGAAAAACGGGTAGCCACTATTCTTTTCAGCAGTACAGGGCAGGATGGTGGAACTATTGTGCAGTTTTTTAGTTTGGCTATTACTGTCATATACGGCCTACCCCATGGTTCGCCGTCAACTATGTCACGTAGCTCCTTCCACGTGCGATCTCCTTGATATATTTTTTGAGAGCACCGCGACTCTCAGCACGTCGCTGCTTTAGGTCATTATAAGACCACCGACCTTTTATATTGTCCGCCGGTTTGTTTAGTAAAACTTCAAACTCGTCATGTGAAGAACTTGGAGGAGCCTGTACACTAGAGATGGAGATGCCATCTACCTTGGTCCAGATAAATACTGCTCCCGAAACTTCTGGTATTTTTTGAATAAATTTGTTTCCGCAGTTTGGGTGCCTCCGTACTCATTTGGCTTTGCATACTTCCTCCTTATCTGTCAGCTTGTCTAGATCCCTCAGTTCAAGTGTTATATCATCCTTCCGGGCTTCTATAATCTCTAATTCTCCGAGCTTCCGTGCCATTAAACAACACTCTTGAGATGTCACTGTTTTCTTTTGAAGTTCGCCGAATTTTTATGACATTCTCCCCCACTTCTTTAAGGTTAGGGTCACTCTTTATTTAACATGAAAAATCCGCATAGGAGTAGCACTTCTTTGCCTTTACTATACCCAGGTCCATACGCGAAGGTCTCTGTTTCGGTGGTTTTGATATTCGTTTTCTTACCACCTGCCAATCCGTGGCTTATCACTTTCGCTCGATTTTGTTGCGCTTAAGTTTAATGCCGGATTACCTCTGTGCGGTGAATTAATCTTTTCATGCGTTTCATCTTGTGTATTAACTCTTAACCCAAGCGACGTCTGGGTGTCTACTGATATGGATTGAATAAATTACATCAATTTTGACTTTTCATATTCAAAAATACGCGCGTGTGTGTGTTTGTGTGTGTGTGTGTGTGTGTGTGTGTGTGTGCGTAAATAATTTAATTTTTACTTACTAATAAAATGCTCTACTGTTGTGTGATGTACAACCCTGCTTCTATTTTTAGTCAATTGTTTTTATTATATTATTTTAAATATATTTAATAAATATATTTAAAAGTCGAAACCCCCGTGCTTCGGCCTCTGCGACGACCGTGTTGATGATTTGTTGTAAACTTCCGTTTATGGCGGCCATTGGTTTGTCCGCCAGAAATATTGTCAGGTCGTCTACATCCAGGCATTTATCAATGGGGGCTGAAACTGAAGCTGCAATATCGTTGACCGCGATGGCAAACAGGGTTACGCTGATGGTGGAACCCTACGGGACGACGTTCTCCAAGCAATAAATCTCGGAATAGACGTCCCCGACCCGGACTTTAAATCTGCGATCTGACAAACGATCGGATGAAAATGGGCAGACGGCCGCTTATTCCCCATGCGTGCAGCTTCTCTAGAATACCGTACCTCCAGGTCATGTCGTAAGCCTTTTCCAGATCGAAAAACACCGCGAAGAGGTGTTTTCTGGAAAATAACGCATCCTGGACAGCGTTTTCTAGATGGACCAGCTGGTCAACTG
>JARJDX010115155.1:0-11752 GCA_030264735.1 Gymnusa sp. GC000175 | reverse complement strand
TAAAAATAAATGACGCGCTTTACACGGAAAAAATAAATCTTAACAAAGGGGTAAGACAGGAGACCCGATCTCCCCCAAACTATATACCGCAGCCATAAAAAGGGTCTTGAAACAACTAAACTGGGACGATAAGGGCATGAATAAGAATATGAAGATTTGCGGACGACATAATTCTAATAAGCACCAACATCGGAGAGCTCAAAATTATGGTGGAAGAACTAAACAACTTGTCCAAAAAAAGTGGATTAAAAAATGAATTTAAATAAAACAAAAATTATAACTAACAGTCTACAGGAGGTGTCTATAGAAAATCAAACTGCCGAAATCAAACGTAGAATTCAACTGACATGGGCCGTCTTTGGAAGGCTCAGATATATTCTAAAAGATCAAAATGTCTCGTTATACTTAAAACGTAAGGTCTACGATAGCTGCATTTTTCCTGTTGCCACCTATGGCCTAGAAACAATGACGATTACTAAAAAATCAGCAGCAAAACTTAGAGTGTCTCAAAAAGCCATGGAACGCGCAATGTTAGGAATTACTTTGATAGACAAAATACGCAACACTGATATCCGGGAAAGGACGAAAATAACAGACGTCATGAAAAGAAGAGCGGATCTCAAGTGGCAATAGGTAGGACATGTGGCTAGGAAGAATCCAGAACAGTGGACCCACAAAATCACTTTCTGGAGACCCCGTGATACCAAAAGAAGTGATACCAAAAGAAGTACAGGAAACAGTGGATGGGAATAGCAAACGATAAAGAAGCATGAAAGAAAATGAAGGAGGCCTATATCCAACAATGAAAATATGAAGGCAAATAAGAAGAAGAAGAATTAAACAAATAAATTGGAATTATACTGCACAAAAATTTTGATAATAAGAGCAGCGTCAAAAATAAATCAATAAAAAAATTTGCTCCAGACATCACCAAACCAATGAAAGAAATAGATATTTTCTATCAATATATACAAATAGTGCTTAAAAGTATTAGTGAAAACAAGGATGTTATAGTTCTTGGGTATCTAGACGCCAGAATCGAAAATGAATCAATACCAGGCGTGAAAACCAAAGAAACTATGAAACCAAAAACAAAAATCCAACTGATCTAACTATGCGCGCAAAATGAACTAAGAATAAGCAATACCTACTTTTCACCCAAAGTACAACAAAAATTCAAAAAAGCGAAAAAACGCACTGGAATTTTTTGTGGAATATAATCATAAATAGAAAGAAACCAATAAACGATTTACATACAAACAAAAAAAAAACACAATTAAGGATTGGGAAAAACACTTTCGAGGGCTGTATGGCATAGCTGGTAACAAATACAACCTGATGAAAACAATACACACTAAACGTAGACCATGTCCAGAAAAAATATAGGACAACTCGTTGGTAAACTAAAAACTTTGCGGAGGTAAAATGTTGCTGGATCAAAAATATGTTTTTTTATAACAAAATATTGCTCAACAAGGATATACCAAGAAGTGGAAATACAGTTTACCAAAACCAATGTTTAAAAATGACGCAAAATCTGCCCTATCGAACTGCAGAGGAATTGGCCTTTTAAGTACAATATCAAAGCTCCTTACAAATATCTTCGAGGAGTAAGCTACCGCCTCTGGGATATGCAAAGAACAACAGGGGTTCAGAAAAAAATAGGTGCACTATTGATGCTATATTTAATATCCGTCAAATAACTGAGGAAGCTAAGGAATTTAATCTTAACCAGGCCTTTGATAGAGTGAGTGACGTTGTGCCGATTTTGCAAAATACACGTAATGTTATGGAGACCATCAGCATCACAAAACTAAATACCGATAACTACACTTTTATAAGCATAGACAAACAAAATAATAAAGGATCCATGTCAGCTAAAAGAGGACAGGGGGACAGCAGTGCTGCCTTATTTAACATCATAATGAATTACAGAATTTAAGAAGATTGGAAGAGGGTATCGAATGGGGGACGAAGAGATAAAAGTTGTATGCTATGCTGACCACGCTGTATTCCGAAGACGAAGACAACTTGTTAAGGCTCTACAAGTTCCAATAAACTGCATCAAGATTCAACATCCAGATATCTGCTACCAAAATACAGTCCTTCGTGATATCTAGGGATCTACGCAGATGAAAGCTCGCCATTTACAACAAGAGCGACAAAAAAATAATGCACTTTAAATAGCTTGGGTCAAACATAAAAAGCAACCTAAAACAAGAAGTGAAATCCCAAATAACGAGGGCAGCCGTAATATGGGGTTACTTGAGAGATGTACTAAGGCAAAACAAATATAAGTCTGTGGAAAGTAAAGCAAGGAGTTTCAAAACATGTGTTAGACCTATCATAACATAGGATATTGAAACCAAAGCAGAAAACGCTACAATAAAACGACTCGTGAGTATAACGGAAATGAGAACTTTAAGATCCATGGTAGGATGCATCCTATTGGACAACATAAAAAGCGTAGAGCACAGTGCCATATTCTTAGATATGGCCACGTCTTAACGTGGTCAAATAGGTCTGAAACAGAAGTCGAGAGTGAAAAGATCATGTTGACAGTATGGACAATACCAAGCTGCCAGAGTGGGACTCCCAAGATCAAATAGACTTCCGGGATGACCACCAATACGCCGTTACGAAATTTGGAGCTGTAGATGTTGAAAAAAAAACTGAATGTAATCATAAAGAAAAGAAAGAAGAAGAAGAAGATTAGAAGATTACAAAAGACATTAAAGAGCTACCGAAAAACAAGCGCACGACTTACTTAACAAAAATAAGATCATTACTCAGAAGACCAAAAATTTAATAGAAACACGAAGACACGCCAACAAACAATTCACTGAATGTAAAGAACTAAATAAAAAAATTAGCAAAGCAATACACAAAGACATAAGTATGCATTACAATAAAAAAAATTAAAACAATCACCAAAGAAAATTAAAATATGAGAATAAGAAAAAACTTGTCAAAGGGGTGGACAAAAATCACCAAGATGGCTTTATAGTGAGGGAAAAATAAAGAGTAATCCTACAGTGTTACAAGAAAACTAAGATATCCAAGAAAATAACCTACGTATGGTAACTAACGTTAACTTAGAAAATATGTCTTAAATTGATGCATAGAAACAAAAACTGCACTAAAATAAATGTAAAACAAATGGGCACCAGACTTACTCGAGGACATTAAAATTCTCCTGAATAATAATAATAAGATTGAATATTACCACCTCATTAGTTTCGTCTCACAAATGTACAAGCAATAATTACAAACCAAATAACAAGAAAACTAGAGTTATTTTTTTTTTGGGGCGTCAGCTGCTTCGGCTATTGGCCGAACTAGGCTTTTATGAGCCCGTAAAACAATCTAAAATACAAGGTAAATCAGACCACCTCTAAACAGTGAGGCCGTCCGCATACGGATCGTTAGGTACTCGAAGTGTCTGCGACTCGAAGTCGAAGCGATTCTCCCTCGAACCGACTTCCAATGTAAGTAAGTGAAGCGCCGCCAACGAGGCGTTTGGCAATCGAATCGTAATCGTTGGCGGCCCTTTATTTACTTACATAGGAAGTCGGTTGAATGGAGTATCGCTTCGACTTCGAGTCGCAGACACTTCAAGTACCAAACGACCCGTGTGCGGACGGCCTAACTTCATAAAAAAATGAATAGAATATAAGCTACCGCTACATATAGTATTTGTCTACTACCAAGCATTCTACACAATATAACTAGGGGGTGTAATTTATTCTAATCAACTTGTAAGAAAACACCACACAACATGTAAACGTCGACGAAGACATGATAACGGATAAAATTCTCTTAGAGAGAAT
The DNA here is from genome assembly GCA_030264735.1 of Gymnusa sp. GC000175. Taxonomy (NCBI): domain Eukaryota; kingdom Metazoa; phylum Arthropoda; class Insecta; order Coleoptera; family Staphylinidae; genus Gymnusa; species Gymnusa sp. GC000175. The sequence goes on along the minus strand of JARJDX010115155.1, from coordinate 7,922 downwards.
GTTTAAAAGAATTTATTGTAAAAAGATGGGCATCTACGAAAACACCTAAAATATCTATATTTCACAGACAAACTAATTGTATTTAGAACTAACAGAAATTTGCCCTAACTGGACGAATTATTGCCAACATACATTTCAACAAAATGAAATTGCAGAGACACATCAACCTAATTAGCTTATAATTAATAAATTATAATTCTGTTCTTGTGAATAGTAACGGATATGTATCAAATTTGCAAGTAAAAGTCGTATGGTAACAACACCACCATTTTTTTTAGATCTAGCACATTTGTGAAATAATTTTCTGTTTTTAAGTTTATCTAATTAAGAAATAATACTACAAAAATACTTCTTTAGCATTTTGGCATGGAGCAAAGTTTTAAAATGCAAAATGTGCATCACAAAGAGTAGCAGCTAAAAATGTTGTTTTACGTTCTTATAAAATACTTTTAGTTTATAAATTTTATTTTTAAATAAAAATCATAAAGTGCATACATTAAAAGGGTTACAGCTGTAAAACAAAGCTTTGTAATAAAGTTACAAGCTTAGACACAGTACAAAATATGAAACGTGAAATTGATGTCTCATCTAAAATTTCCATATCTTTTTGCATAAAAATGGAAAAACTTTTGTATCCAAAACATTTGGTTATAAATGATGGAAATAAAATCTAAAATGACACAATATACAAAGCGAAACCAGAACAATTTAAATTAATTATCCATACTTTATCCCTGCAGTTGCTTTCAGATTATTAAGTTTTAAGTTTATATATACATAAACAAAATTTTTACATAAAACTTTGCCTGTAAAAAAGCAATTAAAAATGTTTTAACCTCAGTTTATTATATTTTAACACTTTCTGGTTAAAATATAAGGTTAAATGTGACACATCTGTTTTTAAAGTTTTTGTTAGTTTATTCATAATTTTTTAGAGTGGTTTTGAAAATTATATCTCCAGATAATGTTTAGTGATGCGCTTCTTTCATGTGTAGTAATATTATATTACGTATACCTTCTGAAATAGGGATATACGAACATTTTATATAGGACCAGTCATCAAATTATATAGGGCGTTACTAAAATAAGTGGACACTCTTCGAATACGCGTTTCTCAGAGCACAAAAAAGTTCATAATAATTTCCTTTCATACAGATTAAGAATTTACTCATTATCCGAAATGTCCTCTTTTTAAATCGATGTATGCACGAAAAGCAGAAAATTTGACCTTTTCGATTCAATTTTATTGGTAAACCGGAGCTTAAACTAATCCCTTATAAGAGATACGATCATATATTATGTAAATTGTAAACATTTACATTTATTTTTTTATAAAAAAAATCAACAATTATCTGGTTATGTGATTAAAACTTTAATCTGTTCACTAGCAAAAGAACATTTAAGAAGTCGTTCCAAATAGATTAAAAGTAGTTTACAAAAGAAATCCCAGTGAGTCTCCCTTGATATCAATAATTATAGGTAATTAAATATATTAATATTAGATTATTCAACGAGTTTAGCAGAGTTGTCTAGGAGTTAGATAGCTTGCGAGTTTACATGACAATGGTGTTTTTAGATCATCGGTCCAGCGCGTAGGTGATTTTCCTATGCTACGCTTGTCGACTCTTAGTCTTTACCCAGGTAGCTCCATTTGATCTTTTTTATGCACTTGTTTACGTCTGCCACTTCAGTCTTCTTACGTAGGTTCTTTGCTTTAGTGTTTTTGGTTTTATTTTACGTTGGGTTATTTTAAGTTTTGTGGTCGAATTTGCTGTTAGAGTTAAAGTTTTCTCCCCATATGTAAAGGCAGGCTGAATACATTGGTCCTTTACTTACCTTTTTAGGCATATCGGAATTTTGTTTTTAAGCTTTCTATATGCTGCCCAAGAAAGTTGATTCTCCTGTGTAGTTCACAGGTCTGGTTATCTCTGGACATTCTGATTTTATGACTAAGGTATATGTATTTGTAGTCCAGGTTCACGCTTGCGTTTCCGATGTTGGTGCCAAGTTTGTCATACTTTTGTTTTCGAAAAGTTGATCTCCAATCCAACTTTCATGCATACGCTATGAAGTTCTTCCAGTATCTATCTTAGCTCTCCTAGGTTGTCGGTTATGAGCTATGTCGTTCGCAAAACGAAGAAGGTTGAGTTTTTGTTCATCTATGGTAATGTCTCTTGCGTCCTAATTAAGTTTGTTGATAGCATACTTTAGGACCGTTATAAACAGTTTTTGGTACATGATGGACGCTGTCAAATTTCTTTTCCGCATTCAATGTGGTCGGTCTTTTCATGTTATTTTACAGATATTGTAGCATGTTGGTAGATGTTCTAGGTTAGTTTTGATTAACTGTATTCAGTATGACATTCTCTCAAAGTCTCTATGGTGGCGTTTAACTTGACTGCATAGAATCCTTTAAGGTAGTCCATGAATGTAGGGGCCAGTGATTTATTGTACTCCACCGACTTTTCAATTAGAACCTTGATGCTTTGCAGAGGTCGTTTGTTCCAAACCCAGATTGGAATCCAGCTTGTTCATTTGGTTGAAAAAAGTCCAATTTCCTCTCTAATTTTATTGTTATTATTTTTCTGAACCGTTTGTATGGTTGGATCAGAAATGTTATGGGTCACTAGTTTTACAAGTCAGCATTATCGCCTATTTTGTAAAGCAGGATAGTAACTGCATTGTGCCACTTATTTGGAATTGTACTACCGTGTACCCAGAGGTTAGATAGAGTTTATATTTTCCCTACCAAAAAACGTGCCTCCTGCTTGTATTGCTTCTTTGACTTTGTTGTCTTCACCGGGCGATTTGTTGTTTTTTGTTTTTGACAGGGCAAGCTAGATATCTTCGATAGTAATATCCTCCTTGGATCCCGAATTACTTATATTCCTCTCGGTTGTTTGTTGTTTATTTTTTGCTACGGTAGCTTCTGATATTCCGCTTGACGGTTTTGGAGATTTCCTTATTTATTTCTTTTAGTTCCTCTCTACTTGTATTCGAATTGTTTATCATTGCGCTTCGTTTGGCCATTAGGCTTCTCGCATCTTAGTCGAATTTTTCTTCTTTTCTGGATTTAAGGTAGGGGCTTTAGTTGCAGTGTCATGTAGACTTTTATATTTGTATCTGAGTAGTTGTTATTTCCATACATATACATATACATAACATATCGGCAATACCTTTTTGAAATTTATCGATGTCCAATAGGGTTGCTCCATTGGTCGTTGTCTTTGTAAGTTTGTACCTTTCTTTTCCCTTAACAAGGGATTGGGATTGTCCATGCAACCTAATATCGATTTGGGCTCGTTTCTTTCCAATATGAGTGTTCCAGTTTAGTCTCGTACTATATTCATGCCTAGCTACTTGGCGTGGCCTCATTTGTTGTTTAAACTGATCGGCCACTGTTTACATCTTCCGTTTGTGAAGTTTACATGAATCGATTTTTCTTCCTTTGGTCGGATACCCTATCTATTTGGACAGTTGAGATCGAAGTTACAACTGTTTGCGTCTCTATAGCTTCCATTACATTGATTTTAGTCGCCATCATTGTCGTTTAATCGGCGAACGTCGCAGTTATGGTATTTTAGATGTTGAGATATGATACGCTCCCTTCTGGCAGCCCCGATTTTATTGGTTTGAGTTGTAAATATTCATCGTTTTGCTTAACTCTAAAGTATCTCTTCTATAGGTATGACTTAATTAATTTGGTAACATAAGGTTCAACTTTATTAGCAAGTCTTTGTGTTCTACGTTCTCAAACGCCTGCGCAACATAAAAATACTGCTTTATAGATTTTAATTCGTACAAGAGCCATTTTAAACCCTGAAATTATCCTTTGGAATTGGTCTAGTGTGCATTCTGGAGACCCAATTGTGGTCTGGAAACAGAATTGATCTTCAAGTGACATTTGACTTCTTTTGAAACGTGCAAACCACCCGTAAATTATTGCATAGGCTTTTCAAAGCATTGAAACTGTTTCTGTAGCTGTGTTCTTTAACAGGAAACAGAATTTGATATTGGCGCGTTTCCCCTTAAAGTTTGCCATCGGAAAATCAACGAAAATGCTGGAAGGAGCTTAAGGAAACCATCAATACGTCCGCTGGGATGGTATTTCATGAAAACCTGGTCAACTGAGCAGAAAGAGTATATAGTAGAGGGAAGACCAAAAATTATTTTCGTCATTGTTTGATACCCCGTATTTCCTTCAATTAAAGCGCCACCTATGATGATGAAACAAAGTATTTTATGTAAAAGTTTTGTATTTTTACTTTATCATAGATAAAGTATTGTAATCGTCAAAAAAAAGTTGAGATTTTAGATGCTTGTTTAGAGTATTCGTTTAACTTGTCGAGATGACACATAAAAATGGTTATCTACAACATACAGACACATGGAATGTCAAAAATAGTTAATTCTTTTTCAGAGGTCCTCAAAATGTTAACATCTTGCAAGAAAATATAAACGATCACTATATTTTAAATTAAATATAGTAATCGCGACAATTTTCAAAATCGAGATTTTATCTTTTCGGAAAAGTAAAAAGATAAATTTGGAAAAATAAACATTTTTGGTTATTTCACGAGTAAAATGCAATTATGCAAGTGTGCATCTATGATTTAATATGCATCTATGATAAAATACATTATACCGATACGCAGATATGGAGATTTGGTTAATTTTGAGCATTTAATTTTCTTGCGTCCGCTCTTATATTAAAATACAATATTTTATCTTACTATCGTATCATAAAGTAAAATAGAGATGAGTTATTGAGTAAATCCATATTAATTAATTGTATTAGGACTTAGGAGTGTTTAAGAGAGTTTATTAAATAATATTGTAGCAGAACACTATTAATGGCTTAGTAGGTCTATATATTTTGAGGTCGGTCTGATCCCTGCCTATTCTAAACCCGACGTGTATGCATTTTTAATGTAGTAATATTTTTTTGCAAATAACGTGCGTGTACATTTCGTACTTTCCATATTTCCATCTTTTATATCACCATTATCCCAAGTGATAGCACCTGCTGTGATGCGGACTTCTGACAACATTTTTTTTTTAACGCATAAAGGCGTGGCTAGTTTTTCTAAATTTAGGTGAGTTTAATTTAATTTAATTTTATTAATTGCCCGTAATTCAGATTTTATTATATTTTTTCTTAACTTTGCACCACGTGCCAATCCACTATTATAATACGCACACAACAAGTAAATAAAATTGGTTGATAAATTAAACTAAAAATTCTAATAAATAAAAACTAAAACTGAATTATAAGGAGTTTCATTCTCCTGGGCGTGGGCTGGATACAAATTTTTGGACCCCGAACAATCGGTTCATTTCCATGTGTATTAGATATTTGGTAGTTTTTAATTTGCTTTAAACTTACCATTGCATTTAAACTTTGCAAATTCAAAATAAAACAGTGGCGGTGGTCGGTTAACGGTTTTTTTTATTACAGTTATCAAGGTAATGATTATCCTTAGTTTTAAAAGTAACAAAAGTCTACCTTTCGCTAATATATGTATATAAATAAAAAGGGCATGAACATTTTGCACACGGTCCCGCCAATTCTCAGACCCTGTTGGCTAAAGATGACCATAGTCACAAAATATCAAGAATACTAAATATCTTTTATTCTATTGTTTGTACTTGGTAACAATATTTTATATCCGTCTTTATTTAGTGTTGCCAAAAACTTAAAATTGTAGTAATTTAAAGTATGTACCACATAAAATTTTCTTGTTTCAAGTTGTAAGTAAATGTAATTTTTATGATTCTTTTTAAATTCTCTTTTTGTTATTATGTAATTTCAAATTTTATTACGGATAATAAAAACTTTTAGTGTTAGGGTCAACAGGAAATCCCCTATCGTTTCCCTTTTGAACGTATATCATTCGTAAAATTATTTTATTTTCAAATATTAATATTCCTCTTTAGAAACAGCGATGCAGGGCATATTTATGTCTTGCGATTATTACTAATTTACACGAATATTAAATTAACCTAGAACATAGCAGTAAACACAAACAACATTTAATGTGTCATAGTGTCGTTTAGGGAGATAAATTTGTTATTTTATGAATTTTAGTAAATAAGCTTCTAATTTAAATTCGGGTTAACTTATTATTACCAAATTATTTAATGGTAAAATCAATTTATATTCCAATTAAAATTTTATTGCTAGCTTATATTAGGTAACTTATTTATATTGCATGTTTCCAAAGAAGGAATTATTAAAAATTTATAGAATATTTAGGGCATACAAAATAATTAAAAAACACAAAAATCTGATTGGCTGGTCCTCTACATGTAAAAATTGTAAAATAAATAAAATTATTTTTGTAATATTACTTACAATTTTCGTCTCTTAATCAATTTATTTGGATTGAAATAAAACACATTTGCTCTGAGATCTTTATTAGAAACCTCTTAGCATAAATAATTATTAAAATTAATAAACAGAACAATTATAATAAGCATTAATTGTAGTTTTTGACAATAATTGTTAGCATTAAAACCGTTGCTATGCATTGCCAATGGTGCCTTTCATAATATGAGTTACTTATCAAAAGTTTGTTCATTTTGAATCTTCCACATACCATATAAAATTAAATCACATATTTAACAATATAGTGCATTTAGAAAAAAAAATGTGTTTCAGCAAACAATTATTATTTTAAACTTTAATTAATTTAATAACAAAAACATAAAAAATATACAAACTTTTATCTTTAACTATAAATAATAGATATTTACGTTATAAGTATTAAAAATGGGATTTTAATTTGAGAGTGGGAAAAATTGTAAAACTACGCTCGTTTTGAGCAACCCCATGAACAAAATAAAATATATTATTATACACCACTAAAATCATAAGAAAGTTCCTAATAAAGTTTTTATAAAAATCGGTTAGCCTTTGGAAATTGGTTTGACGTAAGCCAAATAATAAAACAAAACTAGGCAGTCTATTGAAAAGCTACCGAAAGAGATTGACCATTTACTATAGTGCAGAAGATAGTGAATTATTATCACAAGAACTAAAGATATTGAATTTGTAAGGATTTAATGTTATTTTGACAAAAGTTGGATATTATTTTGTGACTGGGGAAGATTGCGAAAGGAGAAAAATATACCTAAAATATTCTTCTTCTTCTTCTTATTCCTCTGGTTTCTCAGGCATTTATAAGTTTTCACCATCTAACGCGGTTCTGGGCAGAACTTAAGGCCATCGATCATGACTGTCCTTGCTGCTCCAGATTTACATTGACCAATCTTCTCGTCCCGTGGATGTTTCATTTTAACGCTTTGCGTGTTCTTTTGACAGAATCTCGCTGTAAAGTATGCCTCAACCACCCTAACTTTCTACAGCGGATCAGAAGTTCAACTGGTTTCATATTGGTTCGTCTCTATAACTTAATATTACGTATGACTTCCGGCTCTCTCACTCCTACCAGCTTGCGTATCCATCTGTTTATAGTTATCTGAAGTCGTCGGGTCAAGTCTTTCGATATTAGCCATGTTTAGCAACTATAGAGTGGAATACCAATTGATGTATAGGAAAAAAGTGAAGATGATTTAAACATGTAATGAAAACCTGACAATAATTGAAAATATGGAGGTGTGGTTACCCACGACTTTTCTTTACGAATTTATAACATCCGCTGATTTTGAAAGAAACATAACTATATTTCATTTAGTATCGGCTAATTATTTTGGCAGTAAATCTCTGCAAGTTTATTTTTTGATAAAATGTATGTTGGCAATAATTCTTTACCAGACAAGAAGATTAAAGATATCTCTAAATGAAATTTTATGAAGTGGGCACAAAAAAATTGGCAACACAACAAAGACGAAACAATCACAAACAGCAACCAATTGTACGGATCAGAATCTGGAAAAGCACTGAAAGAAATACAAAAATG
>JARJDX010115147.1:0-21283 GCA_030264735.1 Gymnusa sp. GC000175 | reverse complement strand
CCATTTTAAGGGCGAACCTTTACCAGACGTAAACTATCCTTTACACAAAGTGTCCCAAGTAACGGCCTTGGCATGGCATCCAGAACGAAACATTCTAGCAACAGCATGGGAAAACGGTGATTTAAAAGTTTGGAATGGAAACGATAAGGATTTTTCCCTATTAACAAGCCCTCATAAGTCTCCCATAAATTTGATCGAATTTAGCGAAAAAGGAGGACGATTAGTTAGTTGCGATGCGGTAAGCATACTTTAAATTCCAAAATTCCGCATTCCACAAATTTTATATTTTGCAGTCAGGATCATTGGTCGGATGGAAGGTAGATTCTCGTGGACAAATCGTCACGGCATTTCATCACGATTTAAAAGAAAACATAACGCACCTCACATTTCGTCTAACTGTAAAAACTCAACCCGAATATGATGTTGAAGGTTTGGCCAAAGCCGCCGTGAACGGCGATGAACACGCATTAGATTTGTTCAGCAACTGGCGTCCAAAAACAACTGCAAGGAAATTTAGAGTCCAAGATGGTTCCGATAATTTGTGTTTCTTTGTTGGGACCCAAATAGGTTAACTAATTGTAATACATAATTAATTTAATTAACTTATTGTACTTTTATTCAGGCACAATTTACTACATAAACCATGCAGGAGCTTGCACGGAAGTGTTGAACACGGAAGGAACTCCTTTGTCATACATTTTGTATCATCAAAATTCTGACAGTCTCATCGTCATGATGGAAGGCTTGACCATTGGGCATTTTAGGGTTGATTATCAAGGACATTTAACAGAAATAGTTAAAGTTAAAATGAGTGGAAGGGTACAAGGCATAAGGTGCACGTCCAATCAAGGTCTTGTTTGGGCCGGAGGAAGTTCTTTAGCTATTTTAACTGGTACCAAAATTTACTTAAAATTTAGCTCCTTCTTTATCCCCTTCCCCTTTTTCCCCTTCATCTTCTTCACATTTGTCTCCCCCTTCTTTTTCTTAAGATTTTTAATGTCCTGCTTCTTTTCCTTATATTTCTCTTCCTCCCACTTCTTCCTTTCTTTACATTTTCTCCTTCCACTTATATGTTAGTGTACTTTTTGCCATTTCGTCTTCGAATAATAAATTTTAATCCAATTAACTATAAACAATTTTTTAGGTGAATTAACTGTACGCATTTGGGACATCGACACGAACGACAATTACGTCCTTCCGACAACTTTAAAAAATTTCGACCCAAGCGAAGAACTCATGGGGCAAATTAACGAAATGTTTACTTGCATTTCCTACTGCAAAATCAATCAAACCATATGCGCTGGTACAAACGTGGGCAGAATCTACTTCTGGATTCGGAAGAGCAACAGAAAGGAGGTGAAAGATCCCGAAGACAATTGGGAACTGGCATATATTTGCAGCGTTAGTGGGACCGTAAAGCAGTTGCATTGGGGCTCGGCGCAGCTTCCGGCGCCCCTATTAAGCGTCAATTGCGTGACGCGAGTTTGCATTATGAAGGAACAGACGCTCTCCGTTTCGTTTAGCGAAAAAATTTGGGCAACGCAGAAGAGCGCTAAAGAAATTTTGGTGGCCAATGGGGAAGATTCGGTGCTGGTTACCGCTGATATTCAAGTCACCGATTTGAGTGTAAATCAAGATTTTTTAGCCATAACCAATGGAAGGATGATTTGCTTTTTTGGAATCGTTCGTCAGGGTAAAAGTCTGGAAATCAATCAAAAGGATCAGAAAAAATCTAATTTGATAGCTAATTCTTTGAGTAACTTTAATTGTGACAATGAACGCATTATTTTGCATGGAAAGGATGTCATTACTATGTTTGTTAGTGGAATCAATATTAGGACCTATAATGGAGGTGTTGTTGCTACTATTCCAGTTGTTTCCAACGAAGGAGAACCAATAGGTAAGAAAATTTAATCAAAAATTTTTGTCGTGAGAATAATTTGTATTTGAACATAGGCATGGATTTGTGCGGAGATAACCTAACAATATTTACAATGGATGGTTATTTAAAAGTTTACGATTTATCCGAACGCGAGCCCAAATTGGTAACAGCGATCAAAAACATGTACGATGTGTGCAACGACTTTGGTGAGATCATTCAAGCTAAATGCAACATCCAAGGTACTCGCGTTGCTTTAACCATCGCCGCTTCCAATCTTATACCTGATGGCAAGCTCTACGTGTGGGATATTGAAAATGATAATTTGGTACATTACGATTTTCGCAAAAATGAAGATTCTAATTCTGATGATGAAGATGGAGCCAAGGAAGTGGAAGAAGAATTATCACCTGATGATAATATAAACGCCACCTTTAACAGAATTTGCACTAATCGGATTCCGCTCAGTTGTTTTTGGGACGTTGAAGATCCCCGTTTGTTAGTTTGCAATGCTCGAAAATTGACGATTTCCAACGCTGATAAACAAAGGTTTATGAAAAACTACAGTCAAAATAAAAACGGTAAGTAATTGTTCAAATTTATCGCACTAGGCTTTTGAAATTTTAGAATGTTTTAAGGATCCAAACCAATTCTGGAAATTGAAGAGCAAGTAATCGTCACAATGTTTTTTTCACCTGATAAAGGAATTTGCGTTCAGGACATTCGAGCTACGGATGGAGAAACACGACTTCTTGGTGTTGCTACGCCACACATTGCCATATTACATAAACTTTCCATTCGTAGAGAAGTTATGAATGACTTTTCGGGCTTGGAAACTTGTAATAAGGCCACTAAAGATGCCGTTTTAGATTTTAGCTATAATCTTAGTTTAGGTACTAACTTACCTAATATTTTTGCTTTGCACCTAATTTTAATGATTTAACACAGGAAATATGGACGCTGCATTTAAAGCCATTAAATTGGTTCAAAGCAGCGGAGTTTGGAATAGCCTTGCTCGCATGTGCGTGAAAACGAGACGTTTGGACGTGGCTGGAGTTTGCTTGGGCCATATGGGAAACGCGCGTGCAGCAAAACTTTTAAGACAAGCCATGGCTGACACAACACTTCCTCAAGAAGCCAAATTAGCAGTTTTAGCCATACAATTAGGAATGCTTGTAATTAATTCGGTGTGTTTTCTATATAAATAATTTTAACCATTCTAATTTAGGACGAAGCTGAACAACTTTATATCCAATGCGACCGCTACGATCTCTTGAACAAATTGAATCAAAGCAGGAACAAAATGAGCGCCGCATTGCAAATTGCGCAAACCAAAGATCGCATACACTTAAGAAACACTGAACATGCATTCGCCAAAAGTTTGGAACAAGAGGGCAATTATAAGGAAGCAATTTCCCATTATGAAAAAGCCAATACACATCGCTATGATGTGCCTAGGATGTTGATAGAACAGCAGGACCAGTTGCAAAGTTATATGTCAAAAACTAGTGATCCGTACGTAATTTGATCAAACCAAATCTAAAAATTATGTTGTTATTTAAAATTATTTGCTTGTATAAATTTTTTGTGGTTGACCAAAATTTTTCAGGGAGCTTCTAAAATGGTGGGGACAATACATTGAATCTCAAGGCGACATGGCAGCTGCTCTTCGAATATATTCCAACGCAAACGATATTTATTCCCAAGTTCGAGTTCTCTGCTTCCTGGGTGAGGAAAGTAGGGCTTCCGATCTTGCAAGATCGGGAAATGATAAAGCGGCGTTTTATCACATGGCGCGTCATTACGAAACCACTGGAAATATTGAAGACGCTGTGGCTTTCTTCACCAGAGCTAATGCTTATAGTAAAACTACCTGTGTAGCAATGGATGAAAAATTATTTTTTTTATAATTTCAGGCAACGCGGTAAGGATTTGCAAAGAGAATAATATGGTGGAGGAGTTGTGGAATATTGGTAGTGTAGCTGGAAATCGAGAAAAGCTGGAATGTGCTCGGTATTTTGAAGAAACTGGATGTTTAGATAAGGCTGTTATATTGTATCATAGAGCTGGTAAGGTATTGTTTAAACTTGGTTGCTTTTATATATTAGACCATCGGTCTTTACTTTTGTTTGTACCTATCCAAACCCAGGTTTGCTTTGCGACCCTAGACAAAAAATACACTCTCTGGTAAAAAAACGTACAGAATTCGTACCTTTGGTTAATTTTTATGTTTTTTTTTCTAGAAACAATCTTTCATTTTGTTTGATGCCCCTACGCAACTCCCGTGGTCAGCCTATTCCTAGAATTGGTCATGTACCTATTCCTTAATCTCTTTGGTGTTCTAGATGGATGTCTCTTGCCATGTGATTTTCCATTTTAATTTATTTTCGCAACTATTATCTTCCATCCCGTAACATACTCGTTCCACATACTTTTGGAACTTTTTGACAATGTCGCCAAGCCAAATCCTTATGCGATCGCTTTATTAGTTATTCTTTATTCCCAGTATGCTCATCTCTGCCGAGTAATCTCTTTATATTTCCGTATATGCCTTACTTTCGGCGGTGATATCATCAATGTGGTTACACGGCTTACATATTTTTATTTTTCAATTGTGTTATACTTTTTCTGTCAAATTTGCGTAGCCAGATCTATCAATGCCCTCTTCTAGATGTCCAAATCCGACCAAGTCCTCACCTCCATTCTCTCCGATCCTTTTCCGGCAACTTCTGGCTGCTAGAAGTTTTGTGATTTCGTCACGTTCATCTGCCATCTAATCCTTATTAACTATAATTTGTTGCATTTGTTTTTTTTTGCCCCCTTTTTTGTCTTCCTCTTTTTATTCTATTTCCTTACCGTTTCTTTGTTTTCTTCCCCTACTTCATATACTTCCTCCTCTTTTTCTTCTTCCTGTTATTCTTTTCTCCGTTTCTTTCTCCTTAGCTTTAATTTGTGCAGATTTATCCTTGTTGATCGGTTTCATAGTATGTAGTGGAAAGCCTTTTTTTCCCTAAATTTAATAAAATAATTTTTGCAGCAACATAAATTTCTGAGTGTAATATTTTCCTTATTAAAGGTATGCTTCATAAAGCTTTAGATATAGCTTTCAAAACGCATCAGTTTGACACCTTACAACAGATCGCAACGGAATTAGACGCCGATTCAGATCCCGCTCTAATAAAAAAATGCTCCGAATACTTTATCACAAACGAACAATACGACAAAGCCGTCGATTTATTAGCCATCGGTAAAAAATACGGAGAAGCCATAACCGTTTGTTTGGATCATAACGTTCAACTCACGGAAGATTTGGCTGAAAAACTAACGCCGGAAAAGGATCAAATTGATGAAGAGATGCGTATCAGTGTGCTCGAAAAATTGGCGGAGAGTTTAATGACGCAAGGCAATTATCATTTGGCCACGAAAAAGTTTACTCAAGCTGGTGATAAGGTTGCAAAATTAGTAAGTGGTGTTCCGTTTTGGTGGTAATGAATTTACGTTTCAGATCAGAGCGATGAAGGCTTTGCTCAAATCTGGGGATACAGATAAAATTATTTTCTTCGCAGGAGTCTCGCGGCAAAGAGAAATTTATATTATGGCTGCCAATTATTTGCAATCACTTGATTGGCAAAATAAACCAGAAATATTAAGGAATATAATTACGTTTTATTCCAAAGGAAAAGCACTTGATTTGTTGGCCAACTTTTATGTTGCTTGTGCTCAGGTAATTAACTACTCCAATTTATTAAACCTATGTGTGGGTCTTAAAATTAGGTCCCATTACTGCTGTGAGGACGTTATGTTCCTGATTATGTTATTAAATAGTAGTTTTGTCATAATTATAGCTTCTTATTGAGAATTTCTATAATATGAGTTTCGCATGCGCGAAATAATCAACATCTTTTCCTTACTACATAGTTGCACAATTAGCTATTATTCAAATTTTATTTTATGTTTCTTGGTTAAATTGTTTGATGTAAACTTTTTATTTATTGTACTTTGCGACTGACGAATTCCGAAATTATGATTTTGGCATGCGTGAAATAATTACTCCTTTTTCCTTTTAAGTCGCGTAACTACTATTAAATGTCTATTTTATAATTTCTAGTTATAAAATTATATAGGGGAAATCACTGGATCTACCCTTTCACGCTTATAAATATTCTGCAACCATTTTCTTATTGACTTATGTAGTCAGATTGTAAATTTTCATAGAAGATAAAAAATATTTTCTAGTTAAGTTGTTTGTAACCTGCAATTTTAGGTTGAGATAGATGAGTTCCAAAATTACGACAAAGCCTACGGAGCATTAACAGAAGCTTCGCGTTCTTTGGCTAAAGTTACTCAGCCAAAAGACACGAATCAACATCGCAAAGCAACGGAAATAGTTCAACAACAGTTGACAACTGTGAAAAAATTCGTCGACATCAAACGACTATTTGAAAGGGGAGATGTGCAGACTGGTAACACCTTTAAAACACGCTAACTTACCAAAAAAGTGTTAAAATTTCCAAAAATTAATTTTAGGAATGGTACACTGCAAACAACTTCTTGTTTCTGGAGGAAAGGACTTGGAATCGTCGGTGAGACGAGGCGATATTTATGCTTTAATGATACAAATGTGCGTTAAAATTGAAAATTATTCCGAAGCCAAACAACTGTTTGTGGAATTAAGACAAATTTTGCTTGCAACAACAAATATTCCCATTACTTATTATATTAACAAAGACATTCTTGAAGCTCTTGCAAAAGGTTTGGGTGTTCCCGTTACATCATTAGTTCCTAGTCTTAATAAGAGTGAGGACCAAGTGCAAGAAGAAGAAGAAATTGTTGAGGAAGTGATTGGAGATTAATTAATATTTTTCCTTAAACACAAACAGAAAATACTGCTTATGTCTATGCTTGATTAGGATAAATCCTCCAAAGAGGAAATTAGGATTTTAATTAAATATTGTACTTTATAGTAAAAGCATGTGGCACATACAATAAGCACATTTTGAACTTCCGCTTTGGGCGGAAACTTTATCAACTTATTTATTTTTAATAGAACACTATATTTTTACATATTTCATTTGATCCCTTTTTATATTAGATTTAGTACCTTTACCTTCAATACAAGAAAAGGTAAGCTCTATTCATGATTCGCCTTGGAGAGCATGATGCGATGGAAGGTGTTTTCTACCTCTTTTTCTTAAACCTTAGGAGTTTTATTGTGATGTTTCTCTGCCAATATTCGCGGCATATTTACACCATCAACTAGTAGTTTCATTTTATATTTTTTGATAAAAATTGCAATTGAAGTTCCGATTTTTCAATTTTTGCGATTCAAGCCGAACACTATCCATCTGGCGGACAATTTGACATTTTGGTATCAAATTGTACACCAAATAGAGTCACGATTAGTGCACTTTTTTTTTGCACATCTCAGCTCTAGATCTTTTGAAATTAGACAACAAAGCAAGAGTTTCTGCTGTGGTAACTTTGTTCACCTACCCTTGGTCTTTGCAGCGGCTTATAGCAGTATTAATAGAAGGAAACTGTTTAAAGCAATGGAAGATTTCGAGTTTCCAAAAAAACTAATAAGGCTCACCAAGATAACACACAAAATCATGTTTAAAAATTAAGAATGACCTCTTCACATCTTTTGAGTTTGGAAATGGGTTGCGGCTGGGCGACTCTTTGGCATGTCTGCTCTTCAACGTCGTCCTGGAAAACGACGTTGGACGTAGAGGGTAAAATTTTTGAAACAGTCGACTTCTTTATATCCCTGGGTTGCCTGATTACTAACGAACAATACACTGAAAGAAATACAGCGACAAGTGCAGCTATCAAATAAATGCTACCACGGACTACAAAAACAAGTAAAATCGAAATACATACAAAGAAAAACGAAAATACCTTTATACAAAATGCAAATAAAGCCAGTACCAACATCTGGGGTGGAAACATGAGTGTTCTCGAAAGAGCACGTAAAGCCAATAAAAATCAGAGACTAGACTGAGTCGGTCACCCAGCTCGCATGAAGGAAAACAATATAACAAAAAATTTACCTTCAGAAACCTGATGGGGTTTAGAAGGAAAGAAAGATCACAACTTCTGTCGACAGACAACAATGAAGAGGGATGCAAAAGACCTAAGCGCACGAAATTGGACTGAAACTGCCGCAAGATTTGAATTTGAATTGAAGGTGTTACTTTAGAAGGCCAAGACCCAGATAGGGTTGTTGGGTTGCTGCACCAGAATAATGATGATTAAAGTTCTTAATTCAAATTGTGTTAAGGTGTTCCCCAATAGTACTTCTTCATTAAATTATAACCAGTTTCTGAACACTAATCTAACAATATTTATTTATTGCACTCACTCTAAAGCCTTGAGAACGCTTCCTGCAATGGTGAGTGAAATGTTGGCAACAACAAATAAATTTAGTTGAGTTAAACCCGTAAGTAAAAAAAATTATTTATATATCCTATATTTACTTTCAAATTTGTATATACAATTATTTAATTAAAATGGAGTAAATGAATGTAAAATGTGATACAGTTTTACATGTTATTAAGAACATAAGGGTCCAAATTTTTTTCAGCACGGAGCCCTAAAAACATTTGATCTGTCACTGTATTAAAAGTGTTGTTTTTGAGATAATTTAAAGATGTAAGATGTAAAGAATTTAGGTACTAAATGTTTATTACCAAATTTTTATTCCGTAAATAAAATTCATACGGATGCCCTGATAGCTAAGGCACGAATTTGAGCGTGCATTGTATTTTATTCGATTTTGGTAAATATTTTTTTATTTATAGTATAATATTGTAAAAATTATAAATATATTATAAATTGTTAAGTATATTTTTATATTTATTTAGTATGCAGAACATTTATCATAAACAATGAACAAATAAATAGTTCTCAAATATATAGACTATGCGCTTGCCTTGTTCATTTGAACAAGTTGTCCAAACGCGATCGAGCAGTGTCGTTTATAGCGACGCGCCCTCCATCGTCCTTGCAGCAAGTTACTACATGACATATATTTAAAAATGGCGCGCTAAAAAATGTTAAATGACAATGTGCGCGCGCATTCATATTTCATTCTGAACTCTTGGCATTTCGCAACGCACCCGATAGTGCATATTTACCAAAGAAGGGAACGATAATAAATAAAAATAAACAACAAAAGCATCTGATTTAATTTAAAGGAATAATGTAAATTAATTATAAGCATTTTTTCGTGACATTTTATGAAAAAATGTGATTCGTGGCAACGTCGCAGTCGCCATCTTAGTTTGTTTATATTGTTTGTAGCGCCCCGCGTCCGTGCCATTCATTATTATCAAATTATCGATATATACCACACAATTTTTGTGTTTGATATAATTTTTTAATTAAAAGGAACAGGGCGCCTGCTGTCGCATTACTTTTTATTAAAATATAGAGCTTGTTAGTATTCCAGGATGATTTTTAAGTAGAGGAGTTTGTAATGGCTTCCCTTCGCGTCCCTCAGCTATTTGAAAACAATGACAGTGAACGTTTTCACGTGATTATTTAAAAATAAGTGTTTGCAATGTCTTGAACGCCGGTTTTCTGAATGGAATTCTCTAATCTGGTGTTTTCTTTTTGTTTTCATTATGAATTCTGATGAAATAGATCCACTTGCTGGGGCACATCCTCCCAATGAAACAAATGAAGTAAGCATTCTTCAAAACTTAAACAAAAGAAACGCAATTAAAATAAAATTTATTCATAAAACATTTAACCAAATAAAATTTAATTACTGAAAACAAAATTTGTTGATAAATATATTTTAAATAAATTAAATTTCTTTAGAATACTCAAAGACCTCCACCTTCAACTTCAGCAGCTACAGATCTTCGAGTAAATACAACTGCTTTAAATGCTGTTGCTTTAAGTAGTGTAGCTAAATATTGGGTTTTAACAAATCTTCTTCCTGGACCTATACCACAAGTTTCAGTGTATGGTCTTCCAGGCACTGGCAGATCTGAAAATCAAGGAAAAATATCACAGGTGATTTAAATTTTAACCCAATCGTTTAGGTGATTATTAATAAAAAATATTTTAGGAATCAATGCTTTCACAACATGGGGGTTTAATCCCTTCGGAGAACATTTTGCTCCAACACAATTCTCAAATCCCAATTTCATCAAATCTCACCATACCAACAAGCGGAATGCACATTGATTCTCAACAAAATAATCACAATCAATTGCAAAATCATCAGCAAAATGACCAATCAATGGTCTCCCAATCACAGCATGGACAAATGCAACAAAACCAAAACATGGTACAGGTACAAGTTCAAGACAATTTAGTGTCTGTAATTGAGGATAATAAAGATCACAAAGACCTTCTTGCATCACAATTAGCACAGGCACAATTGCAATTGAATGAAAATCAGCAGTTGGCGCAGCAAGCACTTACTGTACAGCAATTGCAGCATTTGCAAGTGCAACAAGTTTTGGACAACGTTGTACGAATGGAAGCTGGGGAACAAGGTTCAAACAGTGATGATGCTCTGGGTGATTCCCTACAAATAAAAGATGAAAAAGTTTTGCAAAATTGTACCAAATTATTAAGCGCCCAATTTGGGCTACAAGACGTTAAAGCCAATTTAATGGATGTCAGAACTGTAGATGGGAGCATAGTTAAAATTTCTGCTGGTACATAATACAAATTTGCTTTAAAAAATATCTGTTTCTTACAAAAATAATATTTAGGTCTGCAAGATCAAGATTTGGCCAAAAGTATAGGTGTTGAAATGGTTCAAAACATGTACAAAGTTAATGTAGATGATCTTAATCAATTGCTTGCTTATCATGAAGTTTTTGGTAAGCTGCAGGGAGAAATTACAGGTGCAACAACTGGAAATCTTGTGCAGAATACTAATAATACAAATGTTAACAATGTTCAACCCACCAATGTTGTTAATAATATCCCTGCAGTTCCTAAAGTTATTGAAAATGAACAAGAAGCTTCAACTAGTGGGATGAATAATACTGATTGCTCTCCAATTATTGTTACTGGTAAGTTATTTTATATGCATAGGCAATAAAAAATAATAAACTTCTCATATCTTTTGGGGTTGGTGGCTCTCAATGTACATAAAATAGTTAAGTCAAATTTTTATAGAAAGGATAGCTTTAAATTTCATAATATGCATCCCAGGTTAAAAAACATTATTATTGTCAGCTGGGTTGATTACCCTGTGTTACATCTACTCACTGGGCAGTTCTGTCCCTGCCATAAAGAACAGTATCTTTGACAGAGGAGTGCTATTTACCTGATTTGAGGTAAGTTTTTCCTTGCAAAGAATGAGTTTTCTTACTGTGTCATAGGTCTTGCATTCGTGTATGATGTGGAGAGGTGTTTCATCATCTTTCCAGCACCACCTACATGTTGAATCATGTGAAGGTGTTCGGCGATCTGGTAGTGTCTTGCAATAAGTCTTGTCACTGCTCTGATGCGTGATCTGCTGGGCCTCCATTGCTCCACAGTTTTCTGAAATGGCTTGTTTTTTCCTGTGATACTTTCTTAGAGAGTTTTAGGTTTTCCTTCGAGAGGCGGCAGACTGGTTCAGGGCTGATAAATGGTT
Source organism: Gymnusa sp. GC000175 (assembly GCA_030264735.1). Lineage (NCBI taxonomy): Eukaryota > Metazoa > Arthropoda > Insecta > Coleoptera > Staphylinidae > Gymnusa > Gymnusa sp. GC000175. Next base: position 9,797 of record JARJDX010115147.1, on the reverse strand, counting down.
TTTGTTTGCCTTTTTGGCAAGTTCCTTTGCACACTGGTTGCCCCCTAATGTTGAAGTCAAGTAATTTGTTTCATGTTGCCAGTCTGTTGATTTTTTACACGGGAGAACTAAAGTAACTTCGCAATTGCCTAGAATCGCCAGAACTGCTCTACTGTCAGTGACCTTGGAGATTCTTGTGCCTTTGCAGTCCCTCTCCACCATTTTATGTGCAGCCACAATGATGGCAAATAGCTTAGCTTGGAATATTGTTGTATTAGAACCAGCTTTATTCTGCAGTCTGGTCCGTCGTCACTATGTGTTGTGCAGCCTACTTTGTCTTTTTACTTGAAAGAATCTGTGTGGTATACTATTCTGCCTCTAATTCTAATGAGTTTGTCACTCCCACTATCCCACTGCTTAGCACAGTGTGTCCTAAGATCTCATCTATGATGATAGAATGTCCCCTCTCCCCTGTTTAGAATCTGTATGTAGGTACTGCTTTTTGCTTCTGGTGCTACCTCCAAGTGTAGAGGTGGTCAACTTAGCAGGACATTTATAGCGGCTATTGGTGAACTCCAGTTATTCCTAGACAGGCAAGTATTTGTACCCTGCTTATTGCTTGCTGTCCTATCTTCTTCTGTGCCTTTTGCGTTAAACGTCCTGTGCAGGTTACTTAACATTTTTTATCACCTGGAGCTGTGTGTCGTAAGGCTACAGCTTCTTCAAGTTCGAGATGTTCCTTGTATGGGTACATGTGTCCCATGTCGTTTTGACATTGCCACCCCACTTTTCCACCTTTAGTGTCTGTAATTGAGAATAATAAAGATCACAAAGACCTCTTGTATCTTAACAAAGGCACAATTGAAATTGAATGAAAATCAGCAGTCAGGGCAACAAGCACTTACTGTGCAAGAATTGCAGTATTTACAAGTGCAACAAGTTTATGACGGGTCTAGGACAAAAGGCCGAAAGCCAAAAGTTCGACACAAGGCCAACAGACAAAGTCTAAATGCAGACAAACAAATTACTGCTAATCAATTAAAATTACCGGGAAAAATTCAATAATTTTTTTAACTAAACTACATTTTATATGGTTATATCAACAAAAATTTACATAAAATTTTTGAATAAAGACTCGAAAATATTTGAAATATATTATTTAAAACAATTTTTACTTTTTTAAATATTTTGGTTTATTATACGATTTCAAAAGCGGCTTTTTATGAAATTAAAGGCTTGTAAATGGATATATCTGTGCAAAATTGTTCTAAAGGATATAAATCGTCAACATTTATTTATAATTTGTAAATGTCGGCATTTTGTACGTGTACGTCTCGGCCTTTTGTTGGTGTCGGCTTTATGTTCATGGTGGCTTTTTGTCTGTGTCGGCCTTTTGTTTTTTGGCCTTCTGTCTGGATTCTGAGATTGACAACGCAGTGCACTGCATGTGTGATACTGTAGCCCAGAATTTTCTGGTTGCAAGTTTGCTATATCATCGGAATATTCGACTGCTGTCACGCCGAGTTGGTTAACTTTTCTAAAAAGATTATCTACTACCAGGCACCACAGTACTGGTGAGAGAACACTCCCAACGCCTATGTTAGCTACTTCTAGATTGTCCAAAACCAATTTATCTTTGATGTCACTGCTTTTCCACGCAATGCAGTGTGCGTTGCCATATCAGCCAAGTACTACGGATGTTCTCACCTTCCGACAGTGTTCCACTAATCGTTGCACCGCTTCGAACGGTAATGGCAGTTGGTCATCGTAGGGCAGTTAGTGGATGCGATTGTAAAGTTCCTGGCACTCCATGCCCTACAGCCGGTCGTCCGTGCTACGGCTAAGTTTCTTCAACATAGGTCCCATAAAGGTATTGTATTTTGCGCATTATATAAAAGGTTGCAGCCTCTAAGTTTTGCTTCCCTGAGACCATCTAACTTCCTCCTGTGAACCCACGGTTTTTATATTAGGGCAACATCAAGGTGATATTGGACCATGAACACCCTGAGTGCAGGTTTATCTGTATTATTTGCGGTATCGCTGCTTACCTGTTTGATTTTACTCTTGGAATTTAGTCCCCCTGGAAGATTCCTGAATCACCACTTCGACCAGTCGTCCGTCCTTGGATGTCCCGGTTGCAACTGCATCTGCTCCCAGTTTTTGCCCCTGGACCGTTAATCGCACTTTGCTGAAGTTGTAGAATGAGCTGTGTTCTCCTGTTTTGCCTTTCTCCTGCCGACGATTTTCCATTCTCTTGCCGAGAGTCTGGTCAGGATAATTTTTATAATCCAGGCCAAGGCTCTTAGAAGGTGGACTTGTCTGCACAGGTTATCAGCAGTGTACCAGCCTGGAGACGACATTTCAAAAACGCGCGGTTGACGGAGTCATTCACTATCGGAATGATGGAGATCACACTGGCGTCGATGTTCTCTTTGCTGATGGCCACGTTGATCTAGTGAGAGCATCTTGAAGTGGTGTCCTTATTAGTTCCTAAGTTCCTTCTCATCGGAGTCTCTGGGAGCTGCCGTCCGACCGAATTCGCTTTTGTGTCCTGGTCGGAGCGAGCGTTTGGCTTTAGGTTCTTAAAAAATATTAAAATTAAAAAAAATGCTGCCTATAAGCGATACAAAAAATTAGCCCCAAGTTTAAGAACCGATTCTCCAGATTAACTTTTATAGAGAGTACCTCTTTCTAACTTTTTTAAACAAACCTCGCATAAATTACTTTACGAAGTTAAGTAAATATGGTTATTATTTTGGAATTTTGATTAGTTTATATTCTGTTATAATTGTAGAAATTTACCCACTGGTGTAAATCAAAGTGTTTTAATTTTTTTAAGGTACTCACGTTTGCGATTTGTGTGGTAAAATGTTTCAATTTCGTTACCAACTAATTGTGCACCGGCGCTACCATACGGAACGTAAACCTTTTACCTGTCAAGTATGCGGAAAAGCGTTTACAAATGCGACGGAGCTGAGTCGTCACGGAAAATGCCATTTAGGCGGAAGTATGTTCACTTGTACAGTTTGTTTCCACGTTTTTGCGAATGCAGCATCGCTAGAACGTCATATGAAGCGACATTCGACGGATAAACCTTATTCTTGCACCACCTGTGGCAAATCTTTCGCACGTAAAGAGCACCTTGAAAATCATACGCGGTGCCACACGGGTGAGACACCCTACAGGTGCCAGTATTGCGCTAAAACATTTACTCGTAAAGAACATATGGTTAACCATGTCAGGAAACATACGGGTGAAACACCGCATAGGTGTGATATTTGCAAAAAATCGTTTACTAGGAAGGAGCATTTTATGAATCATGTCATGTGGCATACGGGTGAAACCCCGCATCAGTGCACTATTTGTGGCAAGAAGTACACTAGAAAAGAGCATCTGGCTAATCATATGCGCTCTCACACCAATGATACTCCTTTCAGGTTGGTTTTAGATATAAAAATAATATTTTCTTTCAGAACCGGCACAATAAATTGGGGGGCCCGGTGAGAGTGCTGGATAATTTTTTTAATAAATAATTTAAATTAGTTTTCAGTTAATTTTTAAAGTAAAACTAGTATTTCGGTTATTTTATTAAAAAACATTTTTTATATTAACATCTACAAACCCACTGCGCTCCCAAACTGCAAGCCGTGTGCGGGTGCTCCGGCTATACCTCATTCTGGTTGCGCCTGTTTTTTTTTTAACCTCTAGTTGAGGTCAGATACTAAATTACTGCATATGGTGTCTTATAAGACGAGGTGCTAGCTTTCAAGCTACTAATGCTTTTCTATCTGATGTACATATTATAGTTGTGTTTTGGAGCTTTTAAAAGGCTCGCTCGTCTTATATGCCAGTGTATACTATAGATTAAACAAATGTGGTTGTTATATATTTTTTCCCATTTAGGTGTGAAATTTGTGGCAAATCATTTACTAGAAAAGAGCATTTTACGAATCATATAATGTGGCATACGGGTGAAACACCTCACCGTTGCGATTTCTGTTCAAAAACCTTCACCCGTAAAGAGCATCTTCTCAATCACGTGAGACAACACACTGGAGAATCCCCTCACAGATGCGCTTACTGTTCAAAATCTTTCACCAGAAAAGAGCATCTTATAAATCACGTGCGTCAACACACAGGTGAAACCCCATTCAGGTGCGGCTATTGTCCCAAGGCGTTCACCCGTAAAGATCACTTAGTTAATCACGTGAGGCAGCATACGGGAGAATCCCCGCATAAATGTACGTACTGCACTAAGAGTTTTACAAGAAAAGAGCATTTGACAAATCATGTGCGACAACATACCGGCGAATCGCCGCACAGGTGCCATTTTTGCTCGAAAAGTTTCACTAGAAAAGAACATCTCACTAATCACGTACGAATACACACGGGGGAATCGCCGCATCGTTGCGAATTTTGCCAGAAAACTTTTACGCGTAAAGAACATCTTACTAATCATTTGAGGCAGCACACTGGTGAAACGCCGCATTGTTGCAACATTTGTTCAAAACCATTCACCAGGAAGGAGCATTTAGTTAATCACATGCGGTCGCATACAGGTAAATTAATTAATAATACCTATTTTGTGCATTTTATTAAAATTATATACATTAGGTGAGCGTCCTTTTACATGTACTGAATGTGGAAAATCATTTCCACTCAAAGGAAACCTTCTATTCCATCAAAGGTCTCACAATAAAGGCGCAGCAGCTGACAGACCGTTTAGATGTGACTTGTGTGACAAAGATTTTATGTGTAAGGGGCATTTAGTTTCCCATAGGAGATCGCATAGTGGTGAAAGACCTCATGCTTGTCCTGATTGTGGCCGTACATTCGTTGAAAAAGGAAATATGTTAAGGTAAAATTTTCATAACCATTTTTTTTTATTAATAAATTAATTAATTAAAATAATTTAGGCATTTGAGAAAGCATACTGCTGAAAATTTGCAATCGACAACGAGCGCCCAACAAGATGGAACGCAACCTCAGCCAACAGTTTCTTCAACATCTCAAAGCAGTGTGGCAAATGTGCAGTTACCACAAGTTTCTCAAGCTACTTCAATGGCAAGTCCTGTAACAACAGGCTCTATTGTACAACAAACATTAAATATGCATCAACAGAATGCGCATCCTGTAGTTGTGCCAACAGCTAATGGGAATGTACTTGCCACCTATTAATTATGCTTAATCCACAAATATCAAATGTGTGATAATGTCAAAAAGTATGTATTTTACGTTAATTTACGTTGTTTAGGCGGAATGGGAATTGTTGCCATTTAGTGCCATTTAATTTTATATTTTTATTTTTACACAAGAAATTTTTTCTTTTTTTTTTTTAATTAATTCTTGCAATTTTATTTCCGCAACTGGACTGATTTTTGATTTACGATTATTATTAAATTTATGAAGGGCATTTCACAATTTTTGAGCGAATTAATATCGACCAATTTATACTTAATGCCTTACTAGGTTCTAGAGGGGATGCCTCCCCTAAAATAGTGATGTTTTTCTCTTTGAAATATTAACGAATTTTGAGTTTTAAGTAACAAGGGCAATAAAAACGGCCCTTTTTCTCTCTTTAAGGCCATTTGTTATATACAGGGTGTTCTCTCTATCTCTGTATATTCTGTTGTAGCTAGCAAGTTTTTTTTTGTACACTCTATAAATATTTATATATATTTATGGTCAGTTTGTAGGAAAAAATTCTATTCATATATAAATGTAAATACATAATTCAAATATTTTTGTTAAATGTATATTAAGATTAATAGAATTTAACTTTTTTTAAAGACGTAGGTTCAAGAAATTTACGAAGGTATTAGCAAATTTTTATGATTTTATTTTGAATCCTATCATTGATAAAATAATTATTTCATTTACATATTATAAGGTTGACGCGGCGTGCAGTTTTTAACATTTTAATACTTACATTGGGCATTTGAATCACTGATTAAACCTTTTAATTGGCTACTTAAAAGATGTATTTTATCGTCAGTATATATCGATATATGCAGCGTATATTTTATGCATTACTGAACTATTTAATACGCAATACGCTTTGAGATTCGTGCTCGCACATATTTCAGTGATTGCGAGTTTATTTGTGTGGAGCTGTTGGCGGACATCGAGTGCAGAAAGTACAATAAAAAAGATTTTATTTAAAAAAAAATTAGGTATTTATCTATGTGCTAACTGTGATACTTTCAAAGGTTTAGAAAGGCTTTTTTTGTAAAAAATGTATCTACCAAAACATGGTAGATACATAACTAAACATTGCAGAGTACAGAAATGTAACGAGATCCCTTTCCCTTATTTTATGTGGGGGCACATAATGCAGTATTTTGTTTTGCTACGTTTCCACATGCAAAGATTTCTGTCGCCAACTTTTGTAGCACCAGTATTTTTTCCACAATTTTATCATTTTTTTTAACTGGCGTCAGTTTAAAAATGGCGTCAACTGAGTAACTGTACAAATCTTGTCTAAGAAGCTCAGAAAAATAATTTAAAAAAAAGAAATGAACGCATAGATTGAGTCAACATAAACCAAACAATTTTTCTCAATGCATCATCTCTTTTATTTGATCTTTATGGCATGAAATATTATGTTTCCAGACTCTAAAGTAGTGTTTTCCAACCTTTTTTTGCCATTCCCCACTACACACCAAAGTCTTTCTAAAATTCTGATGCCCCTATGTAATACACATATTTTTTATATTCAAAATTAAACTAGTTGATATTACTTCAATCTTAAGTGCGGCTCTTTAGAAAGTACAAGTTTTATTATTGCCCCCATCCCCATCGTATGTGACGCTGTAATCGCGGAAAAAAGAAATCTTGTAATAATTTCTTTCAGCGATTACAGCGCCAACTAAGTTAATTAAAAAGAGTTTTAAGTAAAAGTTATGTATTTTTTACTGTAGAATCCAAATCAGCAATAAAAAGTTGGGGTTCCTATTTAGGATTTTAGTGTTGCCCACCTTTCCCGCAACCGCAGGGATGGGAAGCAAAAAATCCTGTTATAATCAAATGTCTCCCTCCGAACCCTCAAACTTCTGTTAAGAACATTTTTTCATTGGATATCTATTTTTCTAGGTATTTCATATGTATATTTATGTAAAATCAATATAAATAACATCTAACGTGCTCGCAGGCACATGAATGTTGGGGTACCTAACGTGAATATTCGTGTAGAGTAGGGAACAGTTTAAAACACAGCGCGAGTTAACACGCTCGGAGTGTATGGACCACACAAATTTCACCAGTATATACGGTTTGAGCAGTGAAAGGATTTAAAACCACGAGTAAGATTCCACACCAAAGTATTAAATGTAAAGTTTTTTTATCTGATAGGAATAAACTCTTAAATTAACAAATTTAATTTTATTATTTGCGGACGTCCATTCTTGAACATACAGTTAACTTGTGCATTTAATAATTAAATTTTTGGTTTATTAAAAAATGTGATAAATTCATAGATTTTTATTTTTATGTGTATTTTTTTATATCGATGAAGAGTTTGCGTTTTTTCCTTTATAAAAAGTGATTTGATATAAAGTGGCAGCTTATGTACAGGGTAAAAAATGCACCATCGGTTTTTATAAAGGAAATGTGAATCAGTATTAAGTTTCGTGATTTTCAAAATAACTGTTCCTTGATTATTTCAACTACCAAAGATTTGAATATGTTTTTTATTAAATAATAATTAAAAACGTATTAAAATTCTCAATTTGATCGCACTTTTCATCGATTTACTTAATTAAATTTTTATTTTTTATATCAAAAAATTGGCCTATAAGTGCATATTATTTATTTAAATTTATGCATATATTTTTTATTATAATTTTTATTTTATCATAAATATATTATGGCCTCATGCTGTGACCAATTGTATAAAAATAGTAACACAGTTGATATAAATTAGATTTTTAGTATTAAAAAATAAATAAATAGCTCTTGTATATAATTAAAATTAAATAGTATGAAAAAAAATGTAGATCTTTATAACTGATTATGAGCTAATTGTTAGAATTAATGATTTATTTGATTATTGTAAATTGTTTAATGTATATTTTTCCTAAATATTTTCTTATTTTTATAGCAATGGAAGATAAGCGTAATAAGGGGCATGTACTAAATTTAAATTTTTATTTCATCAAAAATATTTAAAATTATGGCGTTTTAGGTTTGTGTTTTAAAACCACGGTCTTCACCAAATTAATAAATATGATGAAAGCTAAAAATTATTTAAATTTTTTTTTAATATTTGGGTAAGTGTAACTTTCGAGCCCTTTTTGGGGTGTATACTCCGTACTAATTTATGTCAAATTTTTTACTTAATACCCAATTTCATACTTTAAAAACGGTTTATACTTTAAAACCGGACTATATGTCAAAAAGTTAAGTGCAAAGACAAATTTTAAATTTCCACCCCTTACTTTAATATATGAAACGGGGTTCATGCTTAAAAAAAAACACCATTTGTGTGTCGACTCGACATATCAACCTATGTAAAGCAAAGGAGCAACACAATGTAGCGCGAGCGTTTATTTGGTCTCGACAGAGTTTTTTCACAACATAGTAGCAGCGCGGATTGTCAAGTCCACGCATTATTCTATTTTGGCAAGTGGGGCAATTTAGAAGTGGAATTTTTTTGTCAGATGATAGTCGCGCCTCAGATGATAATAGCGGCAAAACAAGGGACATTTATTATTTACCTTTTGTGATTTATGCCAAGCGCTAAATATGGCTGATGGGCGTCTGCAGAGTGGAGCAAGAATATTTTTTTTAGATCTTCAACATATATGTGCTATATGATGGTTTCCAGGGGGGGGGATAAACAAGAAATTTCAAACAATTTTAATCCTTGATAACAATATCTCTCTTGGAGTTTGGTACCAAATTGTCCGCCAGATGGAGAACGCTTGCTTTCAATCGCAGGTAGGACAATGGTAGTTAACATAATAGAAAGTGAGTTACTCATAACTCAGCATAAGCAAGAATTGTCAGTTCTAAATCAAACGCTCTGCAAGCAGCTTTTATTTGTAATGCATTTTTTCCAAAATTTCTTCACCATGAGTAACCTTGATAATTTTTAATTCTGATATGGGCTCATAAAAAAATTTGCCGGGTGTAAAGTAAATATGCTTGGTCTCAAAATTATGTTTCATCTTACTGATGAGCAGAAGGAAAAAAGTATGTTTGCCCACTCCTCATTGACTCAGTAAAGCAATACAAGCGCGTTTCACATTTTCGTTTTCTTTTCAGAGGTTACCATCGCAGGGAGATAATTAATTGAAGTACATGCGTTTCATATATAAATGCGCTTCTTGAATGCATTAAATTTATTTCACAAGTTTCATTTCTAACGTGAATGACGACCAATCACCCATTTCTATTTTTGATAAAATCGTTAAGTAATTATGGGCACCAGAGACTGCTACGATTTTTAGAAGACTGTCGCCAGTCATTAAATATTTTTGTAATCCTTTTTTAGGACTCGTTCCTGTTTTCTCTATCTTTGCTTAGTTTGGTGAGTGAATTTCTTGGAAGTTGATGTCCCTCTTTCCATCGTTTTGGAGATCTCCCAACTGGTCGTAGATTTTCCTGTTTTAGCTTTTTTTGCTTTATCCACTTGGACCATCCATTCGCGGCATCATTCTCTAACCCATCTTGCGGTGTCCTTTCCATGAATAATTAATTGACTTCGTTCCTTAACTTTGGGTTTTGAACAGCGCCGATGTTGCCTGTAGCGGCATGCTCAAGGGGTGGCCGAAGACTTAAAAATTGTAATATGTAATGCTTGTTTTCAAAATTTTTAT
>JARJDX010115131.1:0-14930 GCA_030264735.1 Gymnusa sp. GC000175 | reverse complement strand
ACAAACTAAAAATTCAAGTTTTTAATACGATTCAGCATGGCTCTCAGATTTTGCATTTTTCACAGATCTTCTCTGTCACATGAACAAATTAAATGTTAAGATGCAAGGAAAAACTCAATTTATTGACGATATCTGGAGCCACCTTAAAGGTTTTAAACAAAAACTTCTTTTTTTTGCCAATCAGATAGCTAAAAATGACTTGTCCCATTTCACGAGGCTGAATTCACAGACTGCTGTGAAGAAAGACAAGCTTAAAAATTATGCAGATAACTTGAACAAACTTCATGGCGAATTTAAAAAAGATTTCAATACTTCAGTGCAATTGAAAAAGATTTAGATATTTTCAGTATGCCCTTTAATGTGGGCTGTGAAGCAGTAAAGCCAGACCTACAGCTTGAATTAATTGATCTCCAATCTAATAATCATCTCAAACAATTATTTACAAATGTTCCAAAATTAAAGTTCTACAAGAGCTTGTCGAAATCCAGTTTTTCAAATTTAATAGCTCAGGGAATTTGTGCAATGTTTGCAACACCTCAGGTCACTCTTAAGAATAACAACGTCCCAATTCGAAATCAATTATGACTAACTATTATCGAAATACTCACAGCTTTATACATCGCATTAGTTTATTTTTAATATTATAAAAAAATTATTATGGCCCGTCAAAATTTTTCCTTTTAGTTTTTGGCCCGTTCCTAAAAAAGTTTGCCCATCACTGGCCTAGGTAATCGTTGCTACTCTGCGTTAACGTACTGAATTATGGACATAAGAAAACATTTAATAATGTTTAAGTACCAAAAATATACCCGCGGTGTCGAGGGTATACGTATCATTAAAATTTTATACTGGAATCAAACAGCGGTGGTGAGAATAGAGTATTCAGAAAAAATCAATTTGATATTGATGAAATTGATAGTGATATATTTCAGAAAATTTTGTATTAAATTTTACTAAATTACGTTCAATATTATTAAATACTCCAGTGGAAACGTAGGGCCTAGCCTAGGCCATAGGCCCTAGGGAAACCTGCATAATAAGAATATCAAAAAAAATATTTTAAAATTAAAATACAATTATTTTTTATTTTATTTAATAATTTGTATTTAAATTATCATTGTATTTGTTAATGGGAGGCTATTGTATCATAAGTGATTTAAACAATTATTTTAATTTAATTTAAATTGTGCAGGTTAACATTTCAAAGCTCAAATTCTAAATAAATATTTGCATCACCAAATATTTGAGTAAATTAATTCCATACACTGATTGTGATTAAAATTTAATGCAAATTGGTGAACGTGGCTTTTATTATTGGAAAAAGTTGTTAATTATTTTGATTAATTTATGCTCACAAATGCATAAAATGAATAAAAATTTCCAAAGCATTAAATATTTCATTTTTATGCGTCGGTAAATTTTAAAATTATGATCACTGATTTCACTTTGTGTTAATGCCTAATAGTTGATTGTTCTCTTATATAATCATTATTTAATTATGCTGTCATTTTCCTTATTGGTTACATTACAAGTTTACAGATTATTTTATTTCCTGTTTTACTCGTAACCCACTATTTTGCAATTAAAATGACCTTTCCAATCACGAGAGTAATTTTTACATTCTACACACTTAGGAAAGCACTTTTAATTGATTAATATTACATCTGCTCTTGAACTATTACATTTTTTTTTAATTTTGGTATTATAATTAGTATAAAAATTTTAAAATATATTTTTTTAATTATTTTTTTTTATTGAAATAAAAATTAGTGACAATAAGAAAAGACCTTGAATCAACAAGTGCAGCTTTGTCCATTGAAATTTCATAGTTTTCTAATATCTAGTATACATTTAACTAATATTCTAACTTATTGCTTAATAGTTAATTTAAAAAATAAACAAAATAAAAATTTAATTTTTTTTAGGTTGGCAACCATATTGTTATAAAACAGTTGGTATCCTGATTTTATATATAAAGAAAGAAGTTGGAAAGCCTTGTATGTTTTTAAAAGCGAAAAACTTTATAAAGTTTAAATACAATAAGGTATTACCCTAATCTATAAAAAAAAATGGAAAAAAGTTGGCAACCCTTGTGTATTTTTTTTTAGGTTGGCAACCATATTGTTATTTTTTTATAAAACAGTTGATATCCCGATTTTATATATAAAGAAAAAATTTGGAAAGCCTTGTATGTTTTTAAAGGGAAAAACTTTATAAAGTTTAAATACAATAAGGTGGTAACCCTAATCTATAAAAAAAATAAAAAATATTGTAAAAAAGTTAGCAACCCCAATGTATTTTTTTTAAGGTTGGCAACCATATTGTAATTTTTTTATAAAACAGTTGGTATCCCGATTTTATATATAAAGAAAAAAGTTGGCCTTGTATGTTTTTAAAACGAAAAACTTTATAAAATTTATATACAAATAGGTGGTAACCCTAATCTTAAAAAAAAAGTAAGAAATATTTTTAAAAAGTTGGCAACCCTAATGTATTTTTTTAGGTTGGCAACCATATTGTAATTTTTTTATAAAACAGTTGGTGGAAAGCCTAGTATGTTTTTAAAGTGAAAAACTTTATAATCTTTAAAAAACAATAAAAAAATTGTAAATAATTTGGCAACCCTAATGTATTTTTTTATAAAACAGTTGCTAACCCTATTTTATTTATAAAGAAGAAAGTTGCCAAGCCTAGTATATTTTTAAATCAAAAAACCTTACGAAGCTTAAATACAATAAGGTGATATACCTAACATTAAGGAAAAAATATATTTTTTGACAACCCTAGTATAATTTTTTTTATAGAAAAAAAATGCAACCTCTCATTTATATTTAAAGAAAATAGTTGGTGACTTCAGAATATTTTTAGACCTTAAAATATTCAAAAGTTTAAATAACAGGTGGTAACCTTAATATATTTGTGTACAAACCAATAAACTTGTAATAGACTTGTTGATTAAAAATAACATAAAAAGAACTAAAAATAAAAAAGATTTTAAAAAAGGTTGGTAACCCTATTATGAAGTTTTTTTCACAAAAATGTTGGCAACCATAAATTATGTATGACGCAAAAACTTTAGAAATATTAAAAAGTTTAAGTTAGATAAGTTATTTGGCCTTATTTAATTCTCTACAAACTTTTAAGAAATTTGTAACCGACTACCAATCGTTTCAGAATGCCTTTCTTTGAGATATGTAGCCAAAATAATGGAAAATTCGTCTTAAACAGATAATAATATTGGTCAGACAAAACAATAGTGATAGGCGATTAAAAACCCCCAAATTGAAGAAGAAAATCATAAAGGTTATGTGGGCAAGTTTGTACTAGGCGAGAGAAATAAACGTAATAAGCGGATGCAATGGTTTTGTATGCAGGAACATGGGGCCTCAACAAAGCATTTCCATTCAGTTCGATTCAGTTGATTTTTTTGTTTTTATATTATTCCAGGTCTTTCCCGCTCTCTCCGCCTTAATCTGGATTGACCTGCGCCTTGTTGTTGTTGGTCTTTCTACTCTTTTTCTTCCTTGTAAGTTCCACTCTGGTGCTTGTATTTTTATATTTACCACGTTCTTCCTTGATCTTTTTTCAGTGGTAACTGGCCGTTGGTTCGTACTTGGATGAAGGTCGTAGATGCTAATAATGTTAACACTAATGATTCAGCGCAGACATCCGTTGACATTTTCTATTTTTTTTAATTTCTACATTGCTACGATGGTCACCTTCAAGGTTTCAAATCCGTAGAGAAGCACAAACTTAACATTGGAGTTAAATATTCGAATTCGTTTTAGAGATATATCTTGAGCTCCAGATATTTTTCCAAATTCCGAAACAACTTCTGGCCTTTTAAATTCAGTTATCTATATCCATATTTGCACCATAATCTCTTGACAGAATACAGCCTAGGTAATAGAAATTCTTAACATCTTCAATAATGAGGCGACCAATCTTAAATAGTTCAGTTGTTGGGTGTCCACCGGATTCCATGATTACCATTATTCGCTTTCTACATGATGTTGAAAAGGAGTGTGGAGCGCCTTTAGTACGCGAATTATTTTTGATAGAACGCCTTTGAACTTAAAAATCTGCCATATTATATGCTGGTTTAGTTTATCAAACTCTTGCTCAAAATCGAGATCACAGAGTTGTGATCTGCATTTCACTGACCACTTGATAATTATACGCATGGTGTTAATTTGGTCAACACAGCACATATTTTTTTATAAAACCAGATAGTAGCATATTCAGTTCTTTTTATCAATCACATGCCATGTTGTCTTGTTCCCATATCTGTTTTATTAGTGATAAAAACATGTCCGCCGTTATTTTGGGTTCGCCCTTAAAAACTAAAAATGCTAAAAATGCTAAAATTTCGTCGACGCCTTCTATTTCTCCATTGGCAACCAATCTCACGACTTGTACATTGTGAACGGTTTTTCTAAATAATTATGTTGTCGTTTTTCCATACGGCTGCCGCAAGCCACTACACTTTTCGCCGACCTGGCCCACGTCTAACCTCGATTTTTCCCGGTATGATGTTATGCATCAGCTGGTCCTTGTTATTTCGCATAATGTATCCAAAGTAAATGGGTTTACGTGGTTTGACGGTATATATAACCTCCGCTGGCTTGTTCATACGTCATAATACTTTCAGGTTAGTAATTCTTGCTGTCCAAAAAATTTTCGGCATTCTTCTGTTAATCCACATCTTAAGCGCTTCTAGTTTTTACACATGGCTTCCGTGAGCATCTAAGTTTCGACGCCGTACAGAAGAATACAAAATACGTAACATCTAAGTCGATAAATACGAAGAGAAATCCCCAAAAAGCGACTCGTCAGCGCTCTATCCATCCCCCGAAACGACATTTGGGCCTGCTCCGAGTGAGGCGCTGATTTCTAGATAAAGAGTAGTAGGTATCTAAGATTATATCATGTAACGTTATGGAAGCATGTACATGTAATTTCTGTGTATGTTAAATTATTGCTGTTTTCTTGTTCGTGTTGTATATCTTTACATTATATATGGGTTTGATTGGTCTTATGAAGTAGTTTAGTTACTATGCGCTGTATCAATTATTTTTGTTGTTTTTGCAGATTTCAATAAGACCAGCTATAAATTGACTAGTTCTATACGACCCTGAGCATATTCCGAATTTTATAGATTCATCACAATTTTCGTTTGCATAATCTAATTTATTACATGTTCCTCATGGTGCTGGAATCATTGCAGGATCAATGCTATCGGTTACTATTAGTACTTATAGAATAGCATGCAGCCATTAACGAATTTCTAGTGTACTAAAATAATCACGCCACGTGATTAGAAATGTCACGTCAAAATAAACGTTAAACATAATGAACTTTTCGCTTAATTGGTTGCAAAAGCAAACAAAGAGTAAATCCAGATAAATTATTTCACAAGTTACCGAAAGAAAATTTCACTTTTGTGTAACGACAAAATTAGTTCGGGAATGCTGACCGCATTGATAGACTTAAAATGTTGTGTACGCAACTTACATTGAAGGTAAACAGTGAAGTGTCATCAAAAGGGGCTTGCTCCAAGCATTTTCAAAGTGAGGATTATTACCTATCAGGTTTGTGTATTGTGTAATACCAATTTCGCCAGTAATAATGCGAGGCTTGGACATAATTCCGTATGTTCTTAATACTACTGCATAAATTTTTGCCCCATTCACTGACAGCTCAATTTTTCGAATGTTATCACTAATTTCGCGTTTATTAGCCATTCACTTTCAATAATATTTCGCGAATTTGCCGACGATTGAAGAAACTTTAATATATTCAATTATACAGGGTGCCTCAAATTGGGTAGCCTACTATGGGTATCTTTCTTAGTGATAATGATAGAGACTTGGTAAAATGGACAATATTGTGCAGTTTTCTGTGCTGAAATTTTTAAAATTTCAAACAGTTTAGAAATTATTAAAAAAAATGAATTTTCTTCGTAATTATAAAAGATACAAAAAAAGGTTTTGTATGAATTTTACTTGATTCAATGAAGGAAACTTAAAACTGCTGTTAAAATACCATTAAGGTTGGCGATAGACTTTTTTAAACGTTATTTAAAAACCTCTGCCAAAATAAAAAAAAAATATGAGAAATATTAATTGTTTTAATTTTAAATGAAGTAGACACGAATAACAATAAAACAAAATTTATTATTACACGACTAACTCATATTGTAAGTTATATAACTCATATAAAAAAATATTCATATTTGTGCATAAAGATATAAATTTTTTTTTAAATTATTTTAAACGGCAAATTTTCCAATAAATGAACAATATGTTTTGTACATACATAAAGTGTTTTTTTTGACAGCTGTGAACATGTCGGGTTCAGGAGCCATAAAGTGTTACCTTACAGCTCATACCAAAACATACCAAACCAACTTTCCAGACAGGAAGCAACCGTACATTCAAATATTTTGTAAATTAGATTTAAATATTTAACAGTACTGCTGTTTAAAAAAAGGCCAATGGAAACCTAAATGAGGCAGAGTAAAGCATTTAAAAGAAAGAACACAAATTTTGTCCCTATAAATTAGATTGCCCAAATTTTACGACCCGTAATATCCGTAGATCAGCATTTTGCAGATGGTTTATAAACAAATATACCGAAGATCAAGAGTTTTATGGACTGACGAAACCTACTTGGGTTATTAATGCTCATAACGAATACCATTAAGTGCGCGAAAAAAGATGACTTACCTTTGGTATAAAATTATAAAATATGGCTCCAGCAAAATGGCATTTCTACACACAATGCGATATTTATTATTTAAATAACCATTTTAATATTAAAGTAATAGCGACAAATACTCATGGCCGGCTAGATCAACAAAATTGACTTTGTTGATTTTTATTTGTGGGGAACTTTAAAAGATAAAGTTATTTTAATGTAGAAGAACTATGTGAAGCTGTGCATTTAACAACATTAATCGCAATACATTGCGACAAGTAACTCGCTGTGTAGCAAAACGGTGTCTATTTTGTTTAGCGTATACCATCCAGCATTTTGGGCATTATACAATAATTTATTGTCATTTTAGTATTCAGTGACATAAAATTCTTTTGTTTTTTTTTTATAATTAATTTAGACCTGCAATTGTTTCCATGCCAATTGATTTATAAATAAAACAATTATTATTTCTCACAATTTTTTAATGTAGCATAGGTTTTCTCTTTGTTGAAAAAAAAAAGTCTATTTAATCCTCTAAAATTTAAATATGGCGTCCATTTAAAATAAGAAAGTTGCTAATAATATCTTGAAAACCGCTATCTTGAAATATATTTTGATAGCAGTTTTAAGTTTCCTTTATTGAATAAGTGAATTTCATATGAAACTTTTTTTGTACCTTTTATAATTACGGAGAGATTTGACTTTTTTGAAAATCGTGATTTTTAGTTTGTTTTAATAATTGCTAAACTGTTTGGAATTTTGAAAATTTAATCCAAATCAGCACAAAAATCTACACTTTGTCCATTTAACCCAGTCTCTATCTTTAATAATAAGAAAGATACCCACGGTAGGCTACTAAATTTGGACCACCCTGTATATATTCATTTTGTTTTTATCAATATAATAAAAGCTTTAGAGGTAATAATAAAATGTTTTATTACATAATTTAGATATATAAGTTTTTTTTTTATTTAAAATAAATATGGAAAATAAAACTTAATGTTTTTTAAGTCAATGAAATGCCAAAGAAAGTATTTAATAACATTTTTATTAATTAATTTTATAATATAAAATGTTAAAAATTATTTTTGTCTTTTTTTTGCTTTAAAAATGTGTTTTAGAGTATAAAAAGTTAACACCGCATTCAAAAAAAATGTGTGTTCAGATGAAAGTGATTTTTTTTGTGAAGGTTATTCGATGGATAGATTCATTCATTGAAAAGTTGAATGTGGTGTGGAAAAATGAACAAATAAAACAATCAACTGAGAATCGTGCAGAAATAGTAATTTGCTACAGTTGTAAAACAAGGCACGTACCAAGAGGGGGCACATAGATAACTGGGGGGAAAGGATGCAAGTCCCATGCCGACAAGGGGCTAGCTACTAACTTAGTTACAAATCATTACTGTTCTAGTAAACCCAGAAGAAAAGGAAATATGAGTGAAGTAATAAGAGCTTAAACGATTTTATACTTTCCTTGGCACGTGCACGAGAATTTTGAATTCCGCATATAAAATTACCTCGTGAGAGAAGTAAAGGAATTACTTTTGCCGCATGTTTAGTGAATGTGCAGTTTTGTTTTCTTCTTGTTTTAGAAGTAACACGGAAGTGACAAATTACGTTGCTTATTTAACGCAAAATTGACAATAATATGGGCCGATTTCTCACCCACATTACAACCACCCAACCTTCAACTACTCATACTGAAAAAAATGTGAGTAAAATTTTTTTATGTCTCAAACTTTTCGTATTTTTTTATAATGGGAACGAAAAGATAGAATATTCTAAATTTTGTATGTTTGTATATATAAATACCGAAAAAACAAATAAAAATATACAACCACTTCAGCTGTTTAGTCACGAAGGTACCAGCCAATTGGTCGTTCGTTGATTACGATAAATCCTAGTTATCACAGGTTTGTGCCAAAGTTTGTTTTTGTTCGTGTTTGAGATTTGTTAGTTAAATTCAAAATTAATTTTCAACCATGAATTTGCGGAGGCAATTAAACTAGTTTCCTAGAAGAGCAAAAATTTATTTGTTACTATAAACTACTCAAGGCGATTACTAAATTTACGCCGTTTACAACCATCAATGATTAGTATTTATAAAGGATGCACAAACCATTAACATGGACCAGTGGTCTCTAACTCGTAGATCGTGATCTACCAGTTGATAGCGATATCCACCTAGTGGACCTAATAATTTTATATTGTATTATGTTTGTAATAATTCATTAAGTATTATTCAATATATTATATCGTAAGTGGATCTGGAGATAAATTTGTTTCAAAAAGTTATCTTCCATCAAATTAATGGTTTAAAGACAACTAACATAGACTTTAAAACGAGACTTGAAGACGGCAACAAAATTTGGTTAGTCGCTACTACCTTAATTTGATATTTTTCACATTGAACTTTTAAAGAAATCTATAGAATTTAATAATCTCAACTAATAATTTGATGAGAGAAAAAATAGAGTCCAATTCAATAATAATAGTCAATGAAGATGATCGTTGTAATATAGAAAAAGGAACTATCAAACTATGAATTTGAGGTCAAAAATACTGCAATAAAATAAAATAAGATCTATTGTACAGATAAATTTACCAAATATTGTTACATAGAAATATATGGAATTTTTTTTTTTTTCAACAACTTTTTGATGCTCTTAGCTTAACAGACAACTTTTATGCCGCACATACACAAAAAAAATCGGTAAAAAGATCGTTTGGATTAACCAGATGGGTGGATATAATTATAGATGAAATTCGTACTTTTCTTGAACTAGTTTTGCATAGTCCACCAAGCATTAGGCATTATTGGAGTCAAAATATTATGTATACAATGCTGTTTTTTAATTATGTAAGGATTCGAAACCGATTTCAATTACTGATGCCTACATTTTCCATAATTTTATACCAACAAAAATCGGTTATATAAAATCAGACCAGTTTTCGATCACTTTAATAATATTTTTCGTGACATATATGTACCCGATAAAAGCCTATGTATTGATAAAACCATAATATTTTGGTGTGGAAGGCAGTACATAAAAAATAAGAAATGAAACTGTACGAAATATGCGAATCCAATATAATCGTTTTGAAAATCCAAATTTATTGTGGTAAATCAGAGTCTCTTGATCATTAATATGGACAGGCTTCCTATATGGTTTTGCAGTTGATGGATGATTTTTTAGATAAGGGCTAAGCGATTTATACAGACAATTTTTACAATTCAGTTGCATTAACAATGAAGATGCCATTTTGAAAAACCTATATTTGTGGCACTGTTTGAATTAACCGTTAGGGAAATCTAAAAGAAGTAGTGAAAAAAACTAATATGGAGACAGTGCACATGGCAGATAAAGAAATCTGCTGATTTCGGTAAGTTGAAAGATAAACACAATGTACTATGTACAAACATGCCTAAGGTGGAAATGGTTGAAGTAAAAAACAGAAGCGGAAAAGGTAGCTAAAACCCAAAAATGGTCAAGTATTATTATGCCGGAATGTCATGTATTGATCAGTCGAAGGACCCTATGCCAAACTATTACAGGTCTTTGAGTGGGTGCCAAAAAAAGTGGCTTTGTATATTTTGTAAATATACCTATATTTGCTTTTCTTGGCTTTTTTGTATAACCGGAAGTAAAATAAAATTATTTAAATTTAGAGAACTATTTTTAACACAATTCTTCTTCGATGGCTATCGATCCTCGGCCTCCCTTAATTTTTGCCTCTAGATTTCTATCTTCCTATCGCCTCTTATCCAACATCTGGTGTTGAGAATTTTTTTGGCGTCTTCATGGACCGCGCCATCCTATTTTTTCTTTTGTTGTTCCTTTCTGCGGATGGTTCTGTTGGTGACTCTTTTGGGCTAGTCAAGCGGCCAGTCTCTAGATTCTAACAAGGAATGAGAATTTTTGATCTTTGATGTGTTGGTATAGTTTATTATTATAGCGTATTATTATAGCGTAGCCTTCATGTCCCGTTTTCTTGCATTGCTTCCAAAAAAATTTTTAAAATTTGTGGCATATATTCGTAATTTTGTGCTTCGGTGGATTTTTTGGATCTGAATATATTGGACAACACAAAGTAGCGTTTGTTTGCCAGTAAAACGCGTTTTCGTATCTTTGCTTTTTCATTGTTTTGGTCTAGTCATACTTCTAGGTATGTGAACGATCTGACTGCTTTTAAGTCGTTTTTTGCCAAGTTGGTTGTTAATACTCCTTTTTTATAGAATTATTTTTGTTTTTGTTGTGTTAACTTGTAGACCTACCGTCTTTGTCGATGTTTTCAGCTGTTTCTTCAGCATCCCTTTTTGTTCTGCTCATAATGCTTTTATCACCTGCGTATGCAACTGTATAGTTTTAATACATAAAACGTTATCTCGTTCTATCTATCTCCGTGTTTTAAACCTTGGTTTCTGCAGGGTTCTATTAGCTGCGTATAACGCAGGCTTTAGAATGTTTTGAAGTGAATTCTTTACCGGAGGTAGTGAAAAAAGGATCGTCATGAAAGTTGTGACGTTTGAGAATCTCTCTTTTCTTTTTTTTTTCTTCCTTCTCCTCTCTATCCAACATGCAACGGTGACTCTGTAGCTAGCGCTCTCGTTCACCCTCCATTGCACCGTACGCTGACAGTGAATTGCTAGAGCGCGTCACGAACGGTGACGCTGAAGCAAGAAAGAAAAATACAAATTTTTGCAGTATTTGACGCACAAGAAATACTCCAGAAGTTTTACTTCTGTTATGTGGCTCAGGTGTACCTGTTCTGTTTTTTTGTATAGTTTTTATAAGTCTGATTATTTTTGGTGATATTTGGACTTCTTCTAGAATCTTAAACCGCGTCATTCAGTTAGTTGAGTGGTATGGTTGGCAATGGCATAGCGCGATAGTTTTGGCAAGAAAGTTTATTTCTATTCTTGTATATATATTCTTGTATATATATGCTCTTCTTCCCAGATTCTTTTTTCTAGAAAATGCATTTGTCCAACAAGATTTGGGGGTAGGTTGCCGATTTCTGAAGATTTTTTACTTTTAGTTGCTGTTATTTCGTTTTGGATTTCCTTGATCGATGGTGGATCAATCTTTGATTCCTCTTGATGATTTTGTTCTGTTTGTTTATTCTCTTCTCCATTTTCATGTTCTTCATTTTGCAGTTGTTGAATAAAAGTTTTTAATGTGTATTTAATTGTGTCGCTAATTATCTTTTTGTATTGCCTTACTACGTGGTTAGTAGTATGTGGTTAGTACTCTTAATTTAGCTTTTTTAGGTGCTTCTAATGTTGTTTTCTTTAAAGTCTTTTTGCATATTTAGGAGTTGCAAGTTTTTATACTTTTGTTTCTTTTGCCTACATATTTTATTTTACCTTTTTTCGCTCTTTTTTGAATTTATCGACTCAATCCTGCAATCTTTGACCTATGAGCTTTTCGTGCTTTTTATTTCTTTATGTGATGGCTTGTTTGTTTTCGTCATCAAACCATGTTTATCTTCTTATTTATTAGTAATACCTAGTGTTTTGTTTACTGAGTTTACCTTTGTTGTTTTTATTCTTTTATTTCTAGAGCCACATTTCCGCATTTCCTTTATATTCATTCCTTTGTTTGCATTTCTAGAATTTTTAGTTTATCAATGTCCAGTTTACCTTGTCTATTACTCCTGTATTGTGTTTGGTGTATGAGTCTACATCTAAATTTTGCTTGAATTAAATAATGGTCTAATTTGAAACTTGCACCTCTTCATTTTTTAACACCCGATATGGTTTTTGCAGATTTTTGGTCAATTAATACATGTTCTATCTGATTGCAAGTCTCTTCGTCTGGTGACATCCATGTAATTACTTGAACTACCTCCATTTTCATTAGTTTCTTCTTAAAGGCTATGTTTGCCTATTGTTTCTAGATATTCTTTTTCTTTACCAAATTAAGCATTCCTATCTCCTATTGCCATTTTTATATCATTTCTTGGTGATGTGCCATATGCTTGTTCGAACTGTTTGTAGAAAATTTTCTAGTCTTCCTGTTTATATTCTTCTAGGGGACAAGGCACATTGATTATCAATTGTGTGTATTCTGATTTTGCAGATTCTTTCTTGATTGGCTAAATATTATTTATTATAGATTTGACTTGTTGTCTATGATAAATGCTACTCCCAGTTTTTTACGACTGTCGTTTTTCCACTGTGTAGTATTATGTGTGTTATTGTATCTCTGATATCTTTACCATGCCATTTTGTTTCTTGTAGCTTCTGTAATTGTGGTGTTTTATTTTCGTTATTCACTAAGTAGTGCGGCCTGCGCACCCAGTTTATTTGATAATCTCAAGTTTCATGTTCCTATAACATAACCTAATGTACACAATTAAGGGTCTGACGTGTTTCTACAGCATATAAAAAACGTCAAGAAAACGATATATTTGTCCACTGTGTCCAATTTGTAGAACAATGTTTTAAAGCATATCATAATTAGACATTGATTTTTGGTATTTTGTTTTGTTTGTCTTTTTTTTTATTTTTATATTTTGATTATTCTATAATAAAAAATAATAAGTCATTATACATAATTTACAACCATTTTTTACCTACTAACATTGTATATGGAAGATAGTAAGGAAATTGTATATTCTCTAAAAGTATTTTTCATTCAATGCTACTAGGTTGCTTGGATGTCAACAACTAAAGATACTAAATAATCAAGTCTTAAATAGAAAAGCTAACAAAAGTAACAAATCCTTCACATAAATAGTAAATTAAACAAATAGAGATTCTCATCACGTCGCAAGTAACTAAATAGAAAAGAAAAAAATAATGAGAAAATAAGAGAAATTTATATTAAAAATTAGGCAACAAAATTATATACTTAAAATCGGTTCCAATGAGTAAGTTTAATGCGGTTTTGATTTTAATTGTAGCATAAATAAATATAACAAACGCCTTACGCAACTAATATATTACTTATCTTAATTACTTTTATAAAAAAACATTGCCTTATTAATTATAGAAACGATAAATCAACTTAAATTAAATAAATTTATTTCTGTGCTACGATATAAGGCACTGAATAAACAAATTGCATGCCCGAATGTTCACAAGTATAATAAAATTTAAATGTAATGTAATTATACATTATGAAATAAATCATTAAATTCAAATCAAATCAACGCCAACAATAAATACACTAAATAATGTTGCATGAATTTAATTTTATTTTCATTTTTAAAAAGAAAAATCAGGTGCATGAAAAATCATTATTTTTTTGTTGTAATCAAATTTTTATATATTTAAATTATATGGTTAGAATAAATGTTTTTTACATCAAAGTGGAAATAAAAGGATTTTGCATAAAAAGTTCAGATCGAAAATGAGTATTATAATATTTAATATGGTTATGTTAATATTATACACAGAGTGCTCCTACAAAATAAAATACCATGCTTAATTTAAAAAAAACTGCGATGATGTCATCGCGCTGTTATCTAATTACGAATGATATTCCATAAGTAGTTGCATATGTATATTAATTAGCGTCTTGTACGAAACATACAGGGTGTCCGTTTTTCGAGCCCCAACATTGGGATCTCGAGAACCGTAAAAGATACGAGGTCGGTTAAATTTCAAAGTTGCCACATTAGAAGATTAATTTAATGATGTTTTTTTTTTCGAAAATAAGCATAGGTAACTAGATAAAGCGAAAAAATGTTTAAATTTTTTGCATATTTTATAATATTCTCTACAAATTTAGAGTGTGAACTTTGCTGCGAACCAATGCGCCATCTTTTGGCTATTTGTATAACTGCTTAATAAACCAATAGTTATGTAAGCGACAACTTAAGGGGAGGTTGTTTTCAGAAACACTTCGTTGGTTTATTGACTCAATAGATTTATCGGTTCGATAGCTATTGAACCGATAGTTGAATTTTCTAGAAACCGGCCATTAGTCAATTTTTATTATATATGCATGTGTTTTATATCGTTTGAAAGAAAAAATTCTTTATTTAACAGTATTAAACACAACTTTGAATCTCATTAGAAAATTAAAAGTTAATACCAATAACCCCAAAACAGTACTAGTTAGAAAAATTTTAAGAATTCCTGGTGATTCTCCGCAAAAAAGTGCCTTGATGTAGTGCAAACTAAAATTGTGTATTTGTTCATTTAGGAAAGTTATAGGCCAAAAACAAAATCGGCAAAAATTTAAATTTTCGCTTTATCCAGTCACCTATGCATATTTT
>JARJDX010115086.1:0-10601 GCA_030264735.1 Gymnusa sp. GC000175 | reverse complement strand
TTTGTATGGTGTCGTTAAGCAGGTCGAAGAACTCTTCCTTATTTGTAGCTCGGTCGTCGTTTGTTGGTGCATACACTCCTATAACAGTTATTTTTTGTCCTACAACATTTATATTCACTATAACAATTCTTTCATTAATTGCTTCATAGGAGGTAATGTTTTTCTTAAGTGTTTTCCTTATAAACACAGATACTCCCTTGCAGGCTCAGGCGCTTTTCGGAAATCCACTGTAGATGTGGATGAATTCATCTAGTTCTTCTATTCCATTCCCTTTTTTCTTTGTTTCAGTAATAGCTTTTATGTCCATTTTTGCTTTCTTAAGAGCATTGATAACGTCACTTGTTTTTGTATGTATCCCTTGTATGTTCCATGTTCCGAAGTTCATAACCTTAAAACGTTGCGTAAGTCGTTTCCGATAGCCTTTACCATTCCGAGGCTGGTTCCTGAAGTTTTTAGCATTTCACATTTTTTTTACAGGGGACAGATTGCTAGTCTGACGCCACAACCCCCAACCTGGAGGGCCACGTGATTTTTCGTCAATATCCTAATGTAAAAACAAATAAAGTGGTAGTTAAATTCCCAATATTGCATCATATGTCGAAGGATTGGACAAAAATCAAATATTTGTCCTAGCATTTAACCTTTGACTCCTCGAATACGCCAAATTAAATCAAATAATGAATATTTATATTTTTATAAATGGGTTTAAAAAAGTTAATTAAAAATCGGACTTTTCCGCCTTGAGAATGCTCCCTGCAATAGCGAGCGAAACATTGGCCAATAAAAATACGCGACTTAAACCCGAAAGTAAAAAAATTTACATCGGCTTAAGCCGCGAAAGCTTAAATTCTAAATTAAATTTTGTACATACTTTCTTATAGCAGAGGTGTGATAATGCCATTAAAATCGAAACTGGTCTTTTATGATAAGTAAATATAAGGAAATACACGCAAATTTAAATTTTATTCATTTAATCCAAGAACTTTAATTCTCAATCTCTGGATTTACCACTTCTTTAGTCACATTGAAAAATATATCTCATCATTTATTTATGTAATAATTTTATGTTGATATTTTTCCTACTTTATTTGCTTTTAAAATTAAATAAAATGATAACAAACAAAAACTTCATTAGTTAAAGCTTTAAGCTCTAAAAAGTGTTTTATAAATCCTAATAGAATTGTTTTTTAAAATATTAATGGAAAATTCCTAATGGATTTACAAATGAAATGGTAAAAGTGTAAAAAATAGAGTAGTTAATTGTTTTGTAACAACGATAAGGCGAATAATGGTTTTTAAAATTGAATAGTAAATTAGCAATAAAATAAAATTCCCAATATTGCAACACAAGAATTGGGCAAAGCCAAATATTTGTCCAGACGTATAACCTTCTACTCCTCGCTTGTTTTTATTATTAACTATTACATCCGTGACCAATGACGTATGTTGCGGGACAAAAATGATTAAACCAGCATAGCCTTTAATCAATAAATCAATTTCCTGCTTTATATCACTTATATGAACATATTAATGCAAAAAGTTGCGAAATATTTCGCGTGTGCACTTTTACACGCTTAATAATTTTTTATAATTGATGATGGCATTGAATTTAATTACCATGTGCTAAAATCCAGGCGTAAATGGGTAAAATCCAGTACAAATCCATCTTGGATTATAATCCTGAACGTGTCCATGCACACAAATCACAATTCACAAATCGTATTAAAAGTCATTTTCGCTAAAAATATTGCATTTCGCAGTAATAGATCTGAACCCACGTACGCAGTCTGATCGAGCATCGGGGTCTCCTAACGTTTAGCGCGGCTCGTTCTCATTGTAAATAGCCTGTCGCCACAATATAAGTTCACATCAATCCCGCAGGATTTCCTTATAAAACGCCCGTTTGCACCCAAATCAACGAATTTTTTATTCCATTAACCGTTCCCTGACATGTTTTTTTAACCTCTTCGACGTTCGTTCACCACGCCATACTCGCGGCAGCGCTACGGCGATCATACTAAGAACTCAGGTGGGTATTAGTTGAGAGGGGCATACAGGTATTTTAGAAAGTATGCTTTGCTCCATTCGCTCCTACAAACACAGATCACCAATTCATTCAACAATATTCTTCACCCGCCATTCATTATAATTTCACATTTTTTGTAACAAAATTTTTTACCTGCAGATGGTTCATTTGAATATTTTATTGTTTCTTATTAAATTTTTTTTTATTAACAAAAGGATGTTTAATTAAATGAAATTTAATTAGATTTTATTAAATTTACTGTTAAATTTTTATTATTAAATATTTTTGGAGCAGATCAAATTTAATTAATACAAATTATTTAAATCAAAAATTTAATTATTTTAATAAAATTCTTAATTTTTATTATTATTACTTATGGCAATAATAAATTTAATTTAAATAATAAGATAATTGTAATTTTTTTACTCAACTGAAGTCACGAAAGCCTAAATTATAAATTAATAAGATAATTAATGTAAAAAAAAAAAATTTGTTGTACTTGTAGCCCTTTTAATTTCTTTAATAAGAAACTATTACAAATAAAATTGTATTTATATAAGTTAAGGTGTAAAAATGTAACCTGCATGACGCTTTTCGGCCAATTATTTGCTGATTAGGTGAAATTTTGCATCCTGAACTTATTCCAAAAAGCCTGCTATTTTTTTTAATCTATAAAAAATTGTATTCACGCGCCATAACTTGTGAGTAAAGTTAAAGAAATCTGTAATAAGTAATGAGCTTTAGAGAAATCTACAACTTTTTTATTTGTTGAATTTGCGTGGTTTGGAAGAAATGTGGTAATTTTTAGTATATGTAAATAAAAATGGCAAAAAGTCAAAAATAGCTGATTTTTTATGCAATTAGAAAAGTTTTTAAAGTCAAGGAGTTTTATTCACATTCCATATTGCCAATATGTGGGATTGGGCTTGCTAGAGAGAGGGTTCACCCTACCGCACTAAAACATCCCTTCTTTATTTCTCCTTTGACATTCTTCATTACTTACGCTCGTCTATTATTCTTCCTCTTCTTGTTTACTCCATTTGTATTTTCCTGTCATCTTTTTTGTGTAGCATACATCATTCTATGACTTTCCAGTATTTTCTATTTTCCAGCTGATTTTATTGTCCTTTTTTATTTTTTGTAGACGATTTCTTTATTTACTCTGTCTTTTTACGTATTGTGAGCTGTACATAAATGTACGAATCTTTATTATTGTAGTAATAGCAGCTGTAATTTTCCCTTATTTTACTTTAAACCCATACAAGTATGCTCTGTTAGGAATTTGCTGAGAAAACTGTTAATTTTTTCTTGCTGCCTGCTTCTTAATTCTAGAATCAACCACTTCTTCATTGGAAGGTGTTTGTTTTCATAACTCTTTCTTCTTTCCATATAGTTTTTGGTTTCTGTTTAAGACCCATCTTTTTTTGTCTTATTTTTACACAAATCACGATCACTAGATATTGTGGCACCATTTTCCAAGGCCAAGTTAAAGGCATTTTTAACGTAATCGTATCGAATAGACAGATTGGCCTACAAGCTCTTTTTCTACTCTTTTTGAGTTTTTCTATCAACACTAGTATAGCATCCAATAACTTTCAAATGCTCTACAGCGCCCCAACACCTTAACTCGCTTAGCCAAAGTGGTGTCTTCTCTTATCATGTTACTTCAGTGGTTAAACTGAAGGTTCATCTGTAAGTAGACGCTATGCGCCAGGAGTGGCGTGCTAAAGGCTGTAACGTACGTACTGTATAGATTCATAACGTTTTGTCGCATACTTGCCCTCTTTTAAGACCCTCTCTATAACTTCCAGCGTATTTCTGGGCATTTGTTTACCACGTTTACCATCAGTTTTATAATTTCTGGTGGGATGGCGTCTGGCCTCGGCGCTTTATTGTTTTTCATCATTGTTTGTCCTTTAGTGTCCCTGTTGCGTGCTGGTATTTTTTATTGGGTCTCTGGTTGTTTCCATTTTATTTTCCTTCTTTTTGGAAAACGCTCTTTGTGGTATCCTCATATGAGAAATCCATACTCTTTTAAGAGCAGTATTAAGTCACATTTACTGTAGCCATTTGCTGCATTATATTTTTAGCTTTTTTAACCCTTATACATTTGCGTAGAATCATTGTTTCTTATTTTTCTTTCTTTTCAAATCACTTACTTTACACTACATCGTAGGTCATTTGTTTTTTCTCTCTTTTCTCCTTGCAGGCTACCTTTATCTTCTTTTGATTACCATTTTTGGTTTGAACCGTCACAATTTAACTAAGGAAACTCCAGATTTACCCAATTTTAGTCGAGCAAATTATCTTTAGGTAATCGTAGATAGAAGTTGGGATTTGTACATAAGTACCTTCCTAAATTATCCTTCATTATTTTTTATAATAATTTTTTTTGTGATTTGGCAAAGTTTAAGATTTTTTTTTTTATCATAAAGATCAAGATAATCCTGAAAAAAAATTTCATGCGCCGTCATAACTGCTAAATAATCCAGATAGACTAAATTTATAAAGTATTAGAGAAGCCCTTTTTACAAAAGGCACGCTTATTTAGAATAAATTTTTAATTTTCAATTATTAACTTATAATTTCTGCAACACAGTGATGAGTTTTGTGTTGCCTATAACGTCATACAATTTAAATTTTTACATTTGAAACCACGTGCATCATGCATATTATTATAAAATCAATCATTTCTAAACGCTATATTTATTTATTATTTTCTAAAAATCCATATAAACAAATTGCGTAAGCTATTTGGATGTTGATTAGTCTTTCCAATGTCGCGTGAAGGTAAATTATTTTGCAGAAGGAAGAAAGGAAGCAAAAAACATATATCAAGTAAATAATATATGTCAAGGGTGTTCATTAAAAATGCTTTTTAATTAGATAAACAAATTTAATTCACCTTAATATAAACATTAAAACAAAAAATGTCTTAAATTAATTCAGTACGCATAAATTTTTTATTTGGTTTTGTGATTGATAATTTGTTTTTTTATTTATTTCGGAAGAATTTAGTTCATTTACATAAATTAATATGCTCGATTTGATAACCTTTAATGTGTACATGTGATGATTTTTTTTTGTGTGTTATTTAATCGTTTGTTTCGTAATTATTATAATAAATTTTATTGATTAACTGCATTTATTAGAATTTTATCACTAAGTGGCTGACAAACTATCTACGTATTAATTGTATTGTTTTTATATGAACTTTTACTCTAAAAAGCACTTATACTCTAAAAAGCACTTGTACAAGTGCCACTAATTGTTTTTCAATGACAAACGGAAACTCATTATCCTTATTTGAACCAAAACTTCATACTTAGTACTCCATCTTTGATACGCTGTTTAAATATTAACAATTGTTGAAAACTTAGTTAGTTTAGTTAAGAAAATTAAACCTAATCGAGGTTCGAACTGGGGATCCTTTGAACCAAAATTAGTACTTTATCTCCGATTCAATATTCAAATATTAACATTTCTTTAGCTACAAATTATATTTTTAAAGAAAAATAATGTTTGCAGTAAATGTGCAAGTAGTTTTTACAATATTTTGAGGTCCTCTAGATAAGAATTTACCATAATGTATATTTTTGGGTTTATGAATAGCTTTTTATCCTTTCTGCAGGCTGAATAAATATGTATTAGAAACGTCTTTCTATAGCAGCGTTTTTTAACCTGGGGAGGATGCGTGAAAGTTTATTAGGTGCAAGTGGTAACGATAACTTTAGGCAAGAGTATGCAATGTGCTTTTAAAGTCAATAATAAATTGGTTCCTGATATTCAGCACACCCATTTGGACTATGTATTAGAAACATATTTCAAGAGCAGCGTTTTTTTTAACCTGAGAAGGATGCGTGAAATGGTTCAGTGGGTGCAAGTGGTAACGATAAATTTAGGCAAGAGTATGCTATGTGCTTTTAAAGTCAGCAATAAACTGGTTTCTGATATCCGGGACATTCATCACACCCCTATGAACCATTCAAAAAGTGTGTTTTGGTTAGTATTCCTTTGTCATTAACCAAAACACATTTTGATGGGTTCAAAGGGGTGTGATAAATGCCCCATCAAAATGTGTTTTGGTTAGTGACAAAGGAATACTAACCATAGCACACCTTTTGAATGGTTCAAAGGGATGCGAAACGTTTTTTGAGATTCAAGGGAGTAAGCACACTTTAAACCTTAACAACAGACAAAGGAAGGATTTCGTATATGTATTATGTTTATGTATGTAGCAAATCGCAACATAGTACATAGATATCAAACCCAGGATGTTTCAAACTAAAGCCTAAATGTTTATAAAAAAAAATTCCAAGAATTTCCATTATATTTGAAAAATACTTTCTATTGTTTTAAATTTTTCTTTTTTTAAAATGTATTATTTGTTTTTAATTTTGTGTTAATGTTCATGGTAATTACTACACAAATGAGGCATGTGTGCAGTAAAAATTTATTAGTGTATAATAACCCGAGGATATGATGACCTTTACCGTGAAACTTTTCGGCGGAAAAAAAGAAGCAAAAAATACGCATTGACGTCAATAGACTGGTGAAACTACCTTTTACCGACGTTGTTCGTACGAAGTTTCGTCAGATATTTCTCCTGATACATAAGCATAAAGGAATCAAAACAACAAAAAAATATATAATTTGTTAATACGTAATAAAAACCAAGCCTTTATTATGCAAAAATTGCTTGTAACTAATTTTTTTTATTGTTTTATTTCCTAGTGAAAAAATATTTACTTTGCTGCATTAATTCTTTAATAATAAAAATGGAGCAAATTATATTTATTGTACATATTTTATTAACTGAGTAATTTATAGTTACCATCCTGAAATCGTTACTGTTCTGTGGTCAAAGAACATATCCAGTAATTATTGTTCCTTTCCTTATTCCGTTGAAGTGGTCGTTTCCGTTTAATTCCATCCTGTTTTCGAAGTTTGTTATTTAAATTATTTGCAAGTTTAGTTTTTCCAAATGACAGGGAGCTAACTAGACGCCTCTCCTCTTTGATCCGGACTTGGGATCGTCTGCTTTGAGATATAGGTTACTCCGATCACCCTCTTCAGGCAGCGTATGATATAACGTACATTTTTTAAATGTCCATAGACCAATTTTAGCGCCAATGGTTGGGTCCTTCCAACTATCTGCGAAGTTACATGGTTATTACTCCTTTTTGAATTGTAAATGAGTCATTTCCACATTTTAATCTCTAGTCTTGATGTAAATCAAAGAATATATTGGTCCCTTTACGTACTGCTTGCCTAATTATCATGAATATATTTGTGTCGAGAGTATGTATTACAATGTGTATACAATTTCATTATATCATAAGGTATTCCACTTATTGACAAACTACATCATTTGTTAGAGAGAATTGTGTTTTTAGTACAATTAACAGCTTAAGAGTAATCCGCAAACATTGATATAAAATGCTTCCATTATTTATTATTCTCCTAAATAATCTGCTTAAGCATTTTAAGTTCTACAATTTTTCCTGTTTCCATTTTGTCTTTCGTATAGCCTTATAATTTGCTTTAATAAAATAAATATTTTTCAATTTTAAAAACCTTTATTGGAATTATAACTTATAACAATGCAGTTATCCCATTAAAAATCTACGAATTATCCTACAGCCGACTTTCACGTAAACAAAAAAAATCTGAACCAACGTCCTATTTGTAACTTTACATACTGCACCCTAACTTCCAGTCCTCGTTTTTTCTCCTCTTTCTTAAACATCGGTTTTAATCTCTTTTATTTATTTTTGAACCTTTCTTCTATTTTAATATATCAATAACGAATTTGAGTGTAAATTTTCTTACTTTCAGATTTAAATCGCGTATTTTTATTGGTTGTTGCCAACTTTTCGCTCGCCATTGCAGGGAGCACTCTCAAGACGGAAAAGTCCGATGACTGGAGACCTTGTTCGAGTGCGTATGCCTATATGTTGGCAACAACCAATAAAAATACGCGACTTAAACCTGAAAGTAAGAAAATTTACATCGACTCAAGTCGCGAAAGCTTAAATTCTAAACGAATTTTAGTTTTTAGAATAGTTAAACGTATTATACCAATAAACGTTTTTTAAATTAAATAACAAAAAGGATATTCAACATTTAAGAAATAATTTTTATAACAAATGTGTGACCTAAAAGTTAATTTTCCACACTCACTCAATTTAAAAGAGCAATTTTCTATAACCATTAAGGTTAATTAAAGCGTCGCAATTAAACCATAATGGATCATTTAATAAGGGTAATTTATGATATTATGGAATTAAAACAATTAAATTAAAATAATTTTAAAACTTAGATATTATTGTGCTCGTGAAAAATTTATATAGAGGATTTAAAAGCGCACACGTGCTGAAAGCTCGTTAAGTTTTCACAATGACGAGAGAACGTGAATTACTAGACATTGGTCTTAATTTATTCAAAATTATTATGATAAATCCAAAAAAGAATCAATTTGGAATCAAATTGGCGTTGGTTATAAATTCTATGAGATTTTTATGCTTCATTTTAATTTTTAAATATTTTTACTTGAATTATGGTAATATAAGCATTTTCATTGATGTGCTCGAATCAATTGCCATTGAAATGCAGGTAAATCACTAAAAATTCTTTAAAAATTGAAAAAAAAAAATTTAAGTGAAATATTTTAATAAACTAAATTGCGGCTCTTAAAAAGAAAGTTATTAAGTCCTTAGAAAATATATTTAATTAAAAAATATTTGCGCTGTTAAAAAATTTAAATAAATGCATATTCTAGCCATTTAGATTTTTCTTTAATTTGCACTTTATTTTGTTATTGATTTTGTACTTAATTCAGTACTGGATTTTGCACTTGATTTTTTGCTTTATTTTGGACTTGATTTTGAACTGGATTTTTTACATTATTTTGGTACTTCATTTCGTACTTGATTTTTTCCTTTTTCTGTAATTGATTTTTTTCTTTATTTTGTACTTAATTTTGTACTTGATTTCTTACATTATTTTGTACTTTATTTTCTACTTGTATTTTTACATTATTTTGCACTTCATTTCGTACTTAATTTTTTCCTTTTTTTTGTACTTGATTTTTTACTTTATTTTAATTTTGTACTTAATTTTGAACCTCATTTTTAACATAATTTTGTACTTGATTTCTTACATTATTTTGTACTTCATTTTGTACTTGATTTTTTACATTATTTTGTACTTCATTTTGTACTGGATTTTTTACATTATTTTGTACTTCATCTTGTTCTTGATTTTTTACATTATTTTGTACTTCATTTTGTACTGGATTTTTTACATTATTGTACTTTATTTTCTACTTGTATTTTTACATTATTTTGAACTTCATTTTTACTGGATTTTTTACAAAATTTTGTACTTCATTTCGTAATTGATTTTTTTCTTTTTTTTTGTACTTGATTTTTTACTTTATTTTACTTTTGCACTTGATTTTTTCCTTTATTTTGTCCTTAATTTTGGACAGGATATTTTACATATTTTGTACTTCATTTTGTAATTGATTTTTTACATTATTTCGTACTTCATTTTGTAATTGATTTTTTACACTATTTTGTACTTCATTTTGTACTCGATTTTTTATATTATTTTGTACTTCATTTCGTACTTGATTTTTTACATTATTTTGTACTTCATTTTGTACTGGATTATTTACATTATTTTGTACTTCATTTCGTACTTGATTTTTTCCTTTATTTTGATTTTGCACTTGATTTTTTTATTTTTTTTTTCTTAATTTTGAACAGGATTTTTTACATAATTTTGTACTTCATTTTGTACGCGATTTTTACATTATTTTGTACATCATTTCGTACTTGATTTTTTACATTATTTTGTACTTCATTTTGTACTGGATTTTGTACATTATTTTGTACTTTATTTTGTTCTTAATTTTTTACATTATTTTGTACTTCATTTTGAACTGGATTTTTTATATTATTTTGTACTTTATTTTCTACTTGTATTTTTACATTATATTGTACTTTATTTTTACTGCATTTTTTACATTATTTTGTACTTCATTTCGTACTTGTTTTTTTCCTTTTTCTGTACTTAATTTTTTACTTTATTTTGATTTTGCGCTTGATTTTTTCTTTTATTTTGTCCTTAATTTTGGACAGGATTTTTTACATAATTTTGTACTTCATTTTGTATTTGATTTTTCACATTATTTTGTACTTCATTTTGTAATTGGTTTTTTACACTATTTTGTACTTCATTTTGTACTCGATTTTTTACATTATTTTGTACTTCATTTTGTACTGGATTTTTTACATTATTTTGTACTTCATTTTGTTCTTGATTTTTTACATTATTTTGTACTCGATTTTTTACATTATTTTGTACTTCATTTCGTACTTGATTTTTTACATTTTTTGTACTTCATTTTGTTCTTGATTTTTTACATTATTTTGTACTCAATTTTTTACATTATTTTGTACTTCATTTCGTACTTGATTTTTTACATTAATTTGTATTTCATTTTGTACTAGATTTTTTACATTATTTTGTACTTCATTTTGTTCTTGATTTTTTACATTATTTTGTA
>JARJDX010115061.1:0-12756 GCA_030264735.1 Gymnusa sp. GC000175 | reverse complement strand
TTGTCGTGTTTTTAGCAAGTTTTTTCATGGTTTTTTCTTTAAAATTATTTACTAAATATTGTATGAATTTTAGTGTGGGGTCCCTGTGCATAAATGTGCCTGGGGGCCCTTGCTGGCGTTACGACGGCGCTGTTTACTAACAGAATTACATACAGAAAGTTATAAACTACCAATCAAATAACTCAATTTTTTCTTGGCGGGCTTGTCGTGTTTTTAGCAAGTTTTTTCATGGTTTTTTCTTTAAAATTATTTACTAAATATTGTATGAATTTTAGTGTGGGGTCCCTGTGCATAAATGTGCCTGGGGGCCCTTGCTAGCGTTACGACGGCGCTGTTTACCAACAGAATGACATACAGAAAGTTATAAACTACCAATCAAATAACTCAATTTTTTCTTGGTGGGCTTGTCGTGTGTTTAGAAAAATTTTCATAGTTTTGTCAAATATTTACTAAATATTGTATGAATTTTTTTATAGGGTCCCTGTACATAACTGTGCCCGGGGACCCTTGCTGGCGTTAAGACGGCGCTTTTTACCAACAAAGGGACACTCAGAAATATATATGGCACCAAGAAGCAGGATAAGGAAGAACAATAATATACTATATAATTGTTAAAGAAAACACACAATTTTTTTTAAAGATGTCTGAGTCTATCGAGTGTGGTTCTGCCACTTTTGGTACATTAAGGATATGTAACACCATATAATTCCTCAAGAAATAAGGAAGAAAGGAAGGAAAATAATAAAACTAAAAGCATCAAAATCAATTTGGAAAGTTTCTGGAATTTTTAAAATGTTCTTCACGTTAGCGTTAGAAGGTTTACTAATCGCATCGCTTATGTTAGAATCTTTAAGAATGTTCTGGCAACCATTACGCTTGAGTAAGAATTCCATAGAATAACTGGTAACCACCACGATTTTTAGAAGGTCTGGTAATCGCCATACTTGTGTTTGGTAATCCTCACTC
The DNA here is from genome assembly GCA_030264735.1 of Gymnusa sp. GC000175. Taxonomy (NCBI): domain Eukaryota; kingdom Metazoa; phylum Arthropoda; class Insecta; order Coleoptera; family Staphylinidae; genus Gymnusa; species Gymnusa sp. GC000175. Next base: position 11,790 of record JARJDX010115061.1, on the reverse strand, counting down.
TTGTTTTAAATTGTTTTGGAATTACCCGCTAAACGTCGCAATTAAGTTACAATGTTTTAGATGTTGTGGTGATTATCACAGTTGTGATAATTATAAAAGGGGTATTTAGCGCTATCTAGATCCGCCCTTGGTGCTGGAATATTTCTGCAACTATTTTGTGTATTTAAAAATATGTTTTAAGCTTCTCCATTTTTATAAATTACATTTTTACTTTAATTTCAGTAAACAATTACTATTTTAATTATTTAATCATACTAAGACACACTGTATAATAAATTTAAATAATTATCATTTATTTTTTTAAAACGTGTGATTATTCGACATAAAATTGTGTTCGTTGCATGATTTTAGTAACTATATGCATGGCAGAGATTTGGTTTTAAAAAAAGAATTGTTTATAGTAAAGATGATGAAAAAGTGACGTTGTTTCGAGATAAACAAATATACATATAAGCGATTATTAGGTAGAGATTTCTTTGTGTGTAACAAATGCAGAAATAAAAATAAATTCTTGGGCTTGCAGGTGCATAGCACAAATAAAGAATGGACGGGTTTAGAAGGCCAAACACCCGAATTTGGGGTCAGAGACATTAGACGCTGCAGACGAATGCATGTGTGCAAAATCTAGGGCCAATGGACTATTCAAGGCAGTCGGTCTGTCGGCCGACGCTGTCCTCTATGACCGTCCTGCGCGAAAACCAGCTCAAAACATCTAATAATACCAATTAAGTTGACTCATCATATTTTACCGAATCGTTGTACAAATCATTTCCTATCACAATATTGCACAAATCATGATGTTATCAAGGAACCGTTGAGATATGCGTTTATAATTTACATTATTGTCTCTTACATGTATTCTTACATATCATTGCTTTTGTTTACCACAAAAAATGTCGTCAACAAATTATTAACGCTCGTTGATTGCTTTTAATCAGCAATTTTATGGTTTTTTGTTCACTTTATTTATCCATATTTATAACCAATATTATTTCATTTTGTTATCAAAGTGAGGGCAATAACATGATTTTTTAACTAGAATTGCATGTATTTATAGTTTTAAAAATATTTCTTTGTAATGTCTATAATACCCGTTCCCTCAGCAGGTTGATTTTTATGCTACAAGAGATTAAACATTGGTAACTCGTAATTTCTATGTTATGCAATTTGAGACGCGACGCAACGTAGAAGTTTCGCGCGGTGAGAAAAAAAAAAACTGATGTATGTATGTTTAGTATTTTGATTAGGTAATGGTAAGGCACTGGATGTGTTGGTGATGTGAACGCCAGACGGCCGATGGCAGTGCAGCTCGTTAACCTTGGCGGGCGCATTACGCCTACGGGGGTTTGGGGGGAAGAGTATAGGGGGCTGAACGTCGGGTGCAACGGGCCTAGATGCATGGTCAACTGGGGGACCTTGCTCTGGCCCTGAATCCACTTATGTGAATATAACATTTCATAAGCGCACACAATCCTTTGTTAAATAATCTTACTGCTATGTAAACATGTTGTATCAACCATCATATCACATATAAAACACAAAATCAACCCAATTTATACAATCGTCATTTTCATATCATAAATACGAAATGTTCTTTTCACTATGGTAAAATTACCACCAAAAAACTTCCCAAAATGTGTTTGAATTTGGTAATACTTTACATATTAATTTTTTTAGTTTAAAACAAAAAATGTTGAATATATTTAAAATTGTGTAAGGTCAGTTATATAAACAAAAGTTAACCTTGGTAACTACCTAAAAAAAAACATAAAGCACCAAGAAAGTTGTTAGAAAAAAAAAACGGTCTACCTGTGAGAGCGAAATATATTTATCTAAAAATAAAATATTCAAATTAGACACAAGAGATCGCAGAATTGCCGAAATGTAAAATATTAGATATAAAAAAGCAGAAAGAAACAAAAGATTTGTTCAGAAAATTTTGCCATAACTTCTTATGTTTATCTTGTGAACAGAACACATAATTGGACCTCGGGGATTGGGAGAGGGAAAAAAATAAATATGAGAAAATGCTAATTAAAACTTGTGGTATTAAAATGGGAGACAACCTTTTCCACAAAAACCCATAGGTTAAAATCACATTTGGTAACGGAAAGATTTGAAGAAAAACGTATTTTGATGCACATTGATACTGGCCCTTTATTAATTAGAGTAACAGCAAAAGCAATAATAGGCCTTAAAAACTGAAAATCACCCGGCCTAGACTATATTCCACCTGAATTCTTAAAAAGCAACCCAGGTACTATTGCCGATATGCTACACCGTTAAAAAGAAATGATAAGAAAAATCCTTTCTAGATGAAAGAAAAAAATAGATAATAGTTAAGACCTCTTAGTAGAGAGTTATTACCAAATGCAGCAACTGTTGGAAATTCACTTACCACATGCTAAAAGACATTTTCCAAAATTTTACTGAACAGATTCGTCGGCGATATCGATCGAACTTTAAGAGAAAAAACAAGAAAATCATGTATAGATCCAATTAACAGGACTACGAGTGATTACTAAGCAAACAAACCTTCTCGCATCCATTATTGGACATAATTCTTCCATATTACACGTTTTGTGCCTTGTGGTACTAGTCTTTGACGACAGCCACCTTTATGTCGTCTATGCACCGCCTTTACTGGCGGCTTCTATCGTTGTTGTTTCTTTAGGTCTCAATATGTTCTGGCGGTTGATAATCAATAGTCTAATTTTGCAGTTAGGCGATTAGAAATTATTTTCGTAAATAATTTGTATAGAGCGATAATAAACTTAGTGGGTGGTAGTTTTTAAAGTTTTATATATCACCAACCTCAAATCATATCCGGAACAATTTATAACTCTAGATTTAAAAATTTCTCTTTGCTCAAGGGTGGTTCGAAAGTCACCTTAAAAGCCATTGGTCCCGTCTATGACGTAACACCTGCGCTGTTTCTCACATTAAAGACGTAAAAACTAGGCTGAAAGTAGACTGTCTACACCCGAAAGCGAGATCTCTCGCTCAAAAATAAAAAATACATATATAAAATAAATACATATATCACCAACCTCTGCGTTACACATTTTTGTGTGCTTACCTACATGCATTTGTTCAACAAGATCTAGGCCGCCTTTTTAACCGTGCTCCACCCCTTTTTGGCATCTCTGTAGTAATATAATCCTTCTCGGAATATTGACCATTTTTCATCCTTGTAAAAGCAGATTTCATTTCGTCAAGCGTATTTTAAGTATATCTTCTAATTTAACATTCAGTACACTGTTATGTGTCTCCGGATCCATATCAAATGTTTTTGATGAATATAATTCTTTGACTAATTTGAGAACCCTACAATTCCTTACTTGTTTTTCAGCTTGGTTATTCTTTTTCTTCATGTTAAAGTTGTTTTGAATCGCTTTGGTTTTGTATATTCCTGTATCCTTTCGGATGTATTTTTGACTTGTTTGTTTAGTGGGTCTAAAATTGATTAATAATGTATCAAAAAAAAAAAATGGAAAACGTACTGGTACATGAACAAATACAATCCGTCTCCCTTGCAGAGGTCAAGGACGAAATCATAAATAACACATACCCTAAAAGAGCACCAAAATTTAAACTAATAACAAGGGCAATTCTAATGCAGATATGTACCCACGCGGCAGAAGTAATTCATCATCGCTCCATTTTTGGATATACACCTTCCCTAATTTGTACCATTCCGCTCTGTTTGAAGTCTTCCGGGTCCACTGTTTGCCACCGATATCAGCCAGATCGTTCCTCCATCTTGCTTTTGGCCGCCCGGTACTTCGCCTTCCAGTGCGTGGTCTCTACTTGGTCACTCTGCTACTGCATCAATTATCGTCTCTCCTTATTGAATGTCCTGCCCATTTCCACTTTAGCTTAGCCTGTTCCGCAACGTCTATGACTCCAGTATGTATGTGTGTGAAGTAATTATGCTTCCAAAACCTGGAAAATCACGCAGGCACATCTGTTTGCTACTAGCTGTAGCAAAGATATTTAAAAAGCTACTACTGAAGACTTGAAGAGGCTAAGACCTTTAAAATCACGCAGGCACATCTCTCTGTTACGAGCTGTAGCAAAGATATTTGAAAAGCTACTACTGAAGACTTGAAGAGGCTAAGACCTGAAAAATCACGCAGGCACACCTCTCTGCTACGAGCTGTAGCAAAGATATTTGAAAAGCTACTACTGAAAACTTGAGGAGGCTTAGACAAATTTTTGATTGAAAAAAAATCAATCTTCAACTACCAGTTTGGTTTTAGGAAGAAATATTCAACGATCTGGTGCATCTTAAAAGCAATATCATATAAAAGACCTTAGTGGATTTATAGGGCAAAAAAGATGTACCAGCAAAGAATAAAACATTGATTTTTATGTTTCTGCTATGTTGCTAAAATATCATATCAAAGGATTATTAAATTAAAATATTATATTATGTCTGACATTTCAATTTATGGAATAAATACTCATAAAAATTATCGTAGAATTTCAGGAATAAAATTATTATTGTTGGTGAAGCTGTAATTAAGTCTACAATTCTATTATTACAGATTTTTTTGTTATCGTAATCAATATGAAAAGTATTTCTCATATGTAATCTTTAAAGTTTATAGCGTAAGCAGATTAAGTAAATATCAGGGGATTCCACGTATTGTTTTTATTTTAAAATATGAATAAAAAAAATCAGCTTACATATTATCTTAAAAAACTTTACCAGTTATTTGTATTTTGGCTTTTGTTTTAAAATATTAATCGTGCTGTTATAAATGCAAATTTACAATAAGATAAGAATAAAAATATTTTTGATCGCTACACATTACCAATAATAAAATATTAATGAAAAAATTAAAAAAAAATTTAAATTTAATTTATTACATCAAATATTAATAATAATAAAGGAAAAAATATTTAAATGGTAAATGTTTTGTAAAAGTTTATTAATAAACTTCCTAAATAATAGTTGCTTCTTGAAATTTATATTTTAACAGTGATAACAAATTCTTCAAGTCATTCGAAACTTCTACACAGACTTTTATAGATCTGACATACGAAACACACTAAGTACCAACAACGAATTAACACAAAACGTCGATTTAGAGTCATACCGGAAATAGGAATTCCCGAAATTAATAAAGCCCTCAAACAACTAAAACACGTGAAAGCACCAGGCGAAGACAAAATATCTATAGAAATGTTAATTTACCAACCTCCAGAACAGATTGCCTTTTGCAAAGCACAGCGGATAACATACATACCATCCATACACTAATCGAGAACTGTACGGAATAAAATGTACCCGTAAACGATTTGTACACTACAAAAAAGCGTTCGATTCTATCAAGATATGGGCAATCTTTATTGCTATGAATAAGACCAGAATCGACTTGAGGTATACACAATTAATCCGACAATATACCAAAACACCCACTAAAAGTGACGCTGGATAAAGAATCGGCCACCTAGAAGATCAAGTTAGACAAAGGGGTCAGGCAAGAAGATACCATACCACCAAAGCTGTTCACGCTCACTCTAGAAAACGTTTTTAAAAACATATCTTAGAAAAAGAAAGGCATAAGCATAAATGGCAAATATCCGAATCACTTACGCTTCGCCGATGATATTAAATTTATAAGCTCAGACATTCAAAAACTCAAGGATATGCCAAAAAAGCTAAATACAGTTCACTACCAGTCGGCCTTAAAATGAACCTGGGAAAGACCAAGATTATAACCCAAGAAGTAGAAGCCCAAGAATACCAAATGAACGGATACAAAATCGATCAAGTACATATACCTAGACCTAGGACCCAAAATAAAATTGGGCAAGGAAAATCAAGCAACAAAAATAACCAGAAAAATAAGTTAAAGCTGTACTGCGTTCGATTAAGTTAGGCACAAACTCAAGAACCCTAACATATCAGATACTACATTTTTTAAAAGAAAGAATACGATATGGGAAATATCGGAAACAAATATCGAACTAGCCAATGAGAAATGGAACGTGCACTTATTGGTATAAGCTAATGAGACAAAATAACAAACCAAGACGAAAGGCAAATATGTGATTAAACAAAGCGCAGAACTAAAGTGGAGATCAGTAAGACACAGAGCCAGAAAAATCACCAACAAATGGACCCACAGAATTACTTATTGGAGAGCAAGAATAACAAAACAACGCATTGGAAGACCACAAAAAACATGGGTTGGCTATATTAAGAAGACGGGAAAAGAATGGCACCAAGTCGCGAAAAAAGGATCAACATGGGACGGTTTAAGGGAGGCCTACTTTCAGCAATTAATAAATACAGGCTGAAGAAAAAAAGAGTGATTCCTAAAATGTAGATGATCGTTAATACGATTTTTGATATTTAAATATAAAAAAAAACGAGTGCGTCTGGGCCACACAACAGAAGTGAGTATTTCTTATGCATTGCAAATGTTGATATCTTACTTTCTGCTTGCTTTAGCGTCACAATTGCGTGGCGCGCTTTGTCAATTTAGTGTCAGCGGACGGTACAATGAAAGAGGAATGAGAACGCTTGCCACAGAGTCACCGTTGTGTAACGCGATTAGGCAATTCATTCTTCATACTAGCAGAAAGAGAAAGGAAGAAAGAAAGAAAAGAAAAGATAGATCAACTCAGCCGTTGCATCTCAAGCGTCACAATTGCCGTGGCGATTTATTTCACTGCCCCCGGTAAAGAAGTTTCACTACAATAAATAGCCTTTATAATAAACTTTCGATCAACACACAAAAACAATATATAATTTTCACTTTAAAAGTGAAATCTTTCTAATATAAAAAAAATAATTATTAAAGTATAAAACAAACGTTGAGTAGGAAGATATAGGTGTGTGGTGTAGATAAAATATGAAAATCAATTATAAATCAATAATATTAGTTAAAAATATAGTGAAGACAAAAATCCTTAAAAAGGAAAGATATCAAAAAGAGTAAAACAGGTAGGATTAGTTAGGTGTTTTGATTATTTAAGCATAGGTGAGTTCTTTTAGTTACGTTACGAGGAGCCGAAGAGGTCTAGATCTAACATTTTAACCAAAGGTAAACAAGCCATGCCCGAGTATATGACCTACAAAATTGTAGAAAATAAGCGTAAATAGCAGATGGTTTAAGAAGACAGAGAATGGCTAAATAAGCCGACAGAGAAAAAATATTATGAAAAATAAAGAAATGTATGAAAGGCATGATAGAAAAGCTACTGAAAAAAAATATATAAAGCAGAAATAAAAAAATTAAAAAAGCGAAGGAAGGAAAATGAGAAAAAAGAAGAGTGAGCCAGGAAAAAACTCATAAAAAGTGTGGAGAAAGAGAAAATGTTCAAGAATTGGGAGTTGAAAAAAAAACATCATAATACTGGAATTAGTAGAAGAAAAATCTGGTGTGGCCACCACCTGACTTTATCATACAATGAGTTTTTAAAATGTAAAATTTTAAAAAAATAATAGCAACAAAGTTTGTTTTAAATTTATTTCTAGACACTTTTGTACTTTTATATATTTTTCATAAACTTAATAGTTTTTTTAAATATTTGTAAAAAACCAAAAAACCTTACCAATAAACTACCACTTCCGGTTGGTGTATTTTAGCTAAAAGTAACTAGGCTCTTCCAATTTTTGATTAAAGCCTAAATATGAATTTTTGTGGTATTATCTTTAATAGTTTTTGAGTAACCTTGTCCACAAAAAAACGCGCCACATCCTTACAAACATCCACATACAGCATACACACACACACACACACACACATCCACACAGACATTTTTAGATTTTGGTTAATTCTTGTTCAGCAGACCCTAAAAGGTGTATTTCCACTTAAACCTAAATATTTTTTGACGATTACTATACTTTATCTTACTATCGTATGATAAAGTTAAAATTATACGAGATGGCAGCACGGTATACTCAAAATCTGGATATTTATATTCTCAAAATTTTTTAAATTTTTTTATTTTAAATGGTAAATATAAATTTGCTAATAATGAGTTGTCTCGTAATAAATGAAACGTAAATGCAATGAACAAGCTAAACTGTATGCATTGCTTATAATGCAATGAACCTATGTAAATTTACCAATTGAAAAAAATTATTTAAATAAAGTAGAAATGGAATGATTCCAAAAAATGTACTTTTTGTTTTGTATATTCCTTAGGAAATGACTTTGTAAAGGCACCGCAAGATCGGGTCATTGTTTGGATAAAATGTGGAGGTGAGTGTTATTCAGAAGACGGATTTGAAATTATTGCAGCCTCCTAAAATAACTCCAAGGTGACTTGCATCGCAAAACAACCCAATTACATGCGGTTATCCATTACATGACTTTATAAAAACTGACAGTTCGTGATTAAACGATATAAATAATTTTTATTTTACATTTGTATATTTGATAGGTTTTTATAACCCTGAGTTCAAACATACAATCAAAATTTATAACACTGTTGCATATAGCAAATAGTTTTATATATTTTCGCAAATATTAAACAAAGGCACAAGAAAAAGACCTTGAAACTTGTAATATTTTAAGAAGACATGAAACATAATTTAAATGCATTTATATTTGCTTGTAAGCTCAAAATGCAAGTCATGCTTTACTTTGTTTTTCCTAAAGAACAACGCAGCCTATTTAAATAATTTCATTTCCATTGTTTGCAAATTCTATTAATGTTTATTTCCAATATAAAGAATATATCACATTATCTAATCGCATCCTTTGTCATTTTAATATACTTCAAATTAAGGAATGCAAATATTAACTAAAACAATAGGGGGCCACAAATTTGGTTCTATTTTTATCATTATCTTTACCACGTTACCCAAAATGCATAGGCCCAATTAATAATTATAATAACACTCATTATCATTATCTGAAAATAGTTTATTGACTTTTAAATTAAGAGTGATGCAATATACATTTTTATTTATTAATATGCTTACTTGTTTATATTCTAGAACTTGCTATGCTTTTTATTTATACAATAAACCTATCCACAACTTTCCTCTAATACCATTGCAAATTAATGTAATTTATTTACGTTTAACCATTTCAGTTACCTTTAAAATTATTCATTTTACTCTATAATCACAAACTTGAGCTTGAACTCTAAAAAATACATACTAAATAAACTTTCTCCAAGAAACTAGATCCTTGGAATAATTGTGCAAAATTAAATTTACCTAGTTTTATCTAAATATTTTAACAATAAAATAAAATCAAACAAATGCTTACTGTAAGTATGTCTGCATTTAAAAATTAATTATTAGAAAAGTATACGACCACGATTTTCATTGTTTTCCGGTTGGCTTCTGCCCTCTGTATTCTATTCCATTGCCAGGTGTTGCGTACCCATGACATTTTCTTCCAGCTTATTCCTCTTTTTCCTTCGAACTTTCTTTTAATTATGACTTGTTAGAGTCGATATTTTGAATCGTGCATAATTTAAGCAAGATATGCAGTTTTTCTTTATTTTATTGTGCACAGTAATTCTTGATGCTTATTCAATTTCTTCATTCGTTGATATTCATGTTCATGGTATTTTAAGTATTCTGCGATAAATCCACATTTCGAATGCTTCTATTTTACTAGTTTACATTGTACTAGTTCTTAATGTCCATCCTTCTAAACTATAGAACAGTATTGACCAAACTTTCTAAAGACATTTTTTTACGGGCGTGCTCCACTCCGCATTTTATTTCTATGCCCAATTTTTACAACCCAAGTTCCAAGTTAATAAATACCTTGGAATCAATGTTATTTACACTTGTTTATTCGTTCTAAAGGTAGATTATTATATTAAATATTAGTTGGACATTTTTATGCTTGTCTGGTTAGTTAGTTCGTACCATTGATGATAAGGTTAAGTTTCATTTCCATGTTATATTCTCCACCTCTGTTGATAAGAGAGTTAAAGTTGTCTGCAATTAATGCTACATGAGCTGAATAGTGGAATTGTTAAATCTTCCCAAAATTTTCGAGTGCTTCTTGAAGGATTTTCTTAGAGTACAGATTAAATGGTTCGGAATCCACGCTTAACTGTAGGTCACCTTACAATACAGGTTGTCAGTTTTACAGGCAGAGAAGAGGCTATGCGCCAGCAGTGGCGTCGTAAAAGGCTGACCACACACAGATTAAATAGTGGAGGTGAGAGAATATATCCCTGTCGAATTACTTTGCGGATATCAGTTGTGTTTATTGCTCCTCTCAAACGTTATTTGGGCAGCTCCAGTATAGATTTTCTATGCAGCGAATGTCCGTTTCATTTGTGTCTATTTGTTCATAGTGTTCTCTACTAAAAGAATTTTTAAACTCCATGAAACATGTTGCTATGTTTCTTTTTATCGTAGAAATTTTAAACCAAAACCTGAGTCGCTACTAAGGCTTCCCTCGTCCCCAGACCTTGTCTAAACCCAAACTCTGACTTACTTTTTTTTCCACATTTTTGGCAATATCCTTTGTTGAATGAATTTAAAAAAAACTTTTTGGGTGTTGTACATAAGATTGATAAGTCTATTAAATGAAAGATCTGTCTGGACCTACAATCATGAATAAAGAAAAAACTTATATAAAAAAGTGGTCTGTATGAAATTCCAACAGAATCCATCAATCTTGTTAATAAAAATGGCATTAACATTCTGGAAAAGCAACAACTGCTCAAAACCTTACTCAGTGGCTTTCATTATCTTTTATCCCAACGAAAACGAATAACGCAAAAATGTGAGAAACTGACTTGTTTCAATTTTTTTTTAATTATTCGCCCAAGAATATTCCAAAAATGTGAAAAAAAAAACACTGTTTGGGCTTAGACAAAATGTGAAGACAAGCGAAATTGTAATTGATGTTAAGAAGCGTATTTCTGACGATTCCTAATGTCTTAATATTAGGGGCTCCGCTATAGTCGAACAATCTTTCAAAACAATTGCAACAATGCTAGGACGTTATTTATACCCACTTATTATAAGAAACGAAAGGTTTGCGAAGCTATGTGGAATTAAATTAATCCCCAAAACTAAAATCCATAGCAGGGTTTTAAAATAAGTCCTTTTTGGAGATATTTGTTTTCTTTATTAAATTCTGCCCCTCACTAGTTTTTCGCCATATATAGGCTTACATACTGGAAGAAGGTTTTCAGTCATCGGACTTTTCCGACTTGAGAGTACTCCCTGCAATGGCGAGCTAAATTTTGGCAACAAACAATAAAACCACGCGACTTAAACCCATAAGTAAAAAAATATATTCTACCAACTATTTAGAACAGTTGTTAAAAATACAAATAGTTTAAATACCTACATTAGCAAAGGAGAAGAAAAGGAGGAAATGGATTTAGGAAAAATAATCGAAATAATATTATTAAAATATAAATTATGATTTATATTACGTGGTTTCTTTATTCTTTACGACAGGGGTGTCCAAACTTTTTTTTCCGCGAGGGCCAGATTGGGATATAAATCCATTCGCGGAGGGCCACGTGAATATCTGAATTAAAAAATCTCATTTTTGGATATTTTGATTTCATATTTAATTAATTTTTCCGAGTTTACAGCAGATAAAATTTAAAACAATTTTTAACAAATGTATAAAACCTTTTGCTTAATAACATACTAAAACATGAAAATTTTCCAATGCGTCATTTAATGTCTAAAACTTTTTGTTTGAAAAATTTCCATTTTTGGATATTTTGATCTCATATTTAATTGATATTCTAGCGGATATTATTTAATATAATTTGTTTCAATTTTATAAAATTTAGTGCGTATTAATGTTAGGTAACATGAATATT
>JARJDX010115028.1:0-25331 GCA_030264735.1 Gymnusa sp. GC000175 | reverse complement strand
CTTGCTGCAAGAGATATATTTGCAGCAATATCTACTTGCGCTAGTGTCTACACTGTTTGCAAGTACTCTCAGAGAGCAACTCTAGCACATTTTACTTGCAAGTGGACACGAGGCTTTATGCAAACAAGACCCGGCAATCTACATTCCGTAAATCTGTAACAGCAATAAAAATAACTTGTCGGGGATGAGGGTGGACAATGCCACCCTCTGTCTTATTTATACCCACACACACATACACTGTTCAGGACTTATATTTCAACTTTATTTACCCCTGAACAACTCTATCTAGTAACAAACTTTCCAACGAACCAAACTCATAATTTACGAAAAACTTTTTTTTATCCAAGCAATTAAATAAATACACTTAAATATACAGGATGAGCTCAGATATTTTATTCATCCCTGCTTATTCAAATCAATCTCATACAACAACCAACAACACATCTATATTTAAACGAATAATAATTTTAAACCAATTATAATTTAAATTTTAATCTTCTTTAAAGGCTGACAGAATTGAGTTAAATGCATTTTGAGATTTCTTCAAAGATAATATACAAGTTGTGTATACAATTGCATTGTAAATAAATATTGATTTTATATTCAGTACACACAAGGTTTGCATTTAGATATGAAAGAAATCAAAGAGATAAAAATTATTTCCCATAAATTTTTTAAAAGAATTTGAATTAAAAATACAGTTAAGTCTATAGAGTACGTGAAATTTTTCATAATAAAGACAGTTTAGTCGTAAAAAAAAGACATTAAAATATGTGTATGACGCGATAAAATTGTTAAAACTAATATTTATTCATTAAACAGTTGTTTTAACGGGCTTCTTCGACTAAAATTTGGTTACGTGTTATCACAGTTAAAATCGGAGTTATACCTTACTTACAGCTTACAGAAGAGTGGTTAACTGGGCAATCTTTTATAAATGGTTAGGGGTTCGCTTAATGTTAGTGTTAGATGATTTTTAAATATCATATATTTAGCAAAGATAAACGGCACAAACATTAACCAATCTACTACAAATACAGATTTCTAATCTTATAAAAAGGCGCGGGCATTATGAATAATGCCCACTTAGCGCAACTTTTACCATATCATATATACAAATTTTAATAATATGACAGTTCAAAACAAAGTTTTTATACAGCGGTTTTTAAGTTTTTCTCGTATATTTAAGAAATTCGTAATGGTTTTATTGCATTTTTGATAACTTTTACGATTATAGTAATTTTTGAGGATTTTTAAGCATTTTTTTGTGGCTTTTATTCATTTTTTTTGTGTTTTTTAGGAAGGTTAGAGTGTAATTTCAGTGCATTTGCAGTGGATGTATCGGATTTTAATGGATTTATAGTTTGTATCTCCAAAAATCCTCAACCACTCAAAATTGTCCGAAAACCACTTAAAATCCCTGAAAACTACTAAATATGTGTTAAAAATTCTTTAAAAAATCCCTTAAAAAAACAATAAAAACCTTTAAAAACCACAATTTGGTGGATATTCAGAATGTAAAGGGAATTTTTAATCCGCTTTTAAGAGATTTTTTGTCGTGTTTCTGTGATTTTTTAAAGCTTTCAGGAAATTTGTACTGATTTTTTAGGTTTTTTCTTAATGTTCTTCTTTTTTTAGAAAAATTAGTGGTTTTATGAGATTTAATAATTTTGACGAGTAAATTTTTAAAGTTTTGGTTGCTTTTTTGTAGCTTTTAAGAAAGATTTAGTAGCTTCAGTAAATTTTCAAAGAATGGAGTTGACTTTTGGAAATCATATAGTATATTATCTAAATTTACTTAATTCACTAATTATCATAAAAAAAACTATTGAAAATTCTTTAAACATAAGAAATTTACTGAGTTCTCACTAAAAATACGAAAATCCCCTAAAAACCAATAAAAATCCCCTAAAAAACATTAAAAACTTCGTCTACAAATAAATAGTGTGCATTTTTGGTAGATTTTTATTATTTTAAGTGGATCCTTAATAATTACTAAAAAAAAAATATAAAATTAATTTGGGAGTTTTTAGTGCTTTCAGAAGAAGGACTTTATTCGGATTTTTATTGTTTTCAGCAGGGGTGTGGAGCCGGAGTCGTAAGTCATGGAGTCGGTGATTTTTAGAGAAGCCGGAGTCGGAGTCATTTTAGTCATTAGGCGGAGTCGGATTCGTTTTTAGTAGGCTCTTTCCGGTTTTTTTAATTTTCGGTTTTTAAATTTTAAAAAATCAAATACGAAAACGATGTAATAATAAATAGTTATTTTCCCCTTGTTTTGTCAAGTAGGAAGCTAAATTTATGGTTATATAATTTTGTATTGGACCGGAGTCGGAGTCGGAGTTGTAGGTTGGAGGAGTCATTGTTGGAGCTGGATTCAAAAACGAAACTGGAGCCGGAGTCGCTAAATTTTGAAGCGACTCCACACCCCTGGTTTTCAGAAAACTTTCAGTGGTTTTAGAATATTTTTTGTAATTTTATTCAATCTTTAATGGTTTTATGAGATTTTTAGTCATTTTTAGAATTTCTTACTTCAGAACTTTAAGAGATACCCCGCGCTTTTAAAACGTTTTATCCATTCAATATATTACATTATATGGATTTTTATTCTTCGAATATCATGAGAGATCTTATTTATAAATGTTATTAAACTAAACAATAATTGTTTCACAAACTGGTAACCAATAGGTAAATTTATTGGGTAATGCAAATACAATTTGAATTTTTTAAATTATTATATTAAATCAACACATCCCCACTATGGAGCGAAATTTTGCTACTCTTTCAAAAGTTTAAAAACCTGAAAAATATTTTCTAAATTTTCCAACACAATATATCGCCTCATTTGGTTATTATAGCAAATAATTTCATAAACAGAAATAAAACAAGTATAATATATAAACCAGCTTCCCGCGACATGGCAATTTTTTTTATTTAGTTTATATTTATTTTTTTGATATAATGTTTAGTATGTTGAATAATAAATACGTATATCAAAAAATATGTTAATGTCGCGGAAAGCTAGTTTATATATTCTACTCATTTTATTTTGTTTCGTAAAATTACTTCCAATTTTAACTAAATGAGAAGAAATTTCGTTTCGAAATTTTATTTAAAATATATAACAAAAAGTAAAAGAAAAAGATAAAATAGCGGAAATAATAAAAATAATCACAAAAAAATCAAAATCTTCAGCCAATTTATATAGTTGAGAAACAACGTTTTAATTTTACAGCGGTAAACGCCATTAAAACAAAACAAAAAATATATTTAAAAGTAAGGATATTAATTTCATATTTAATATTTTACTTATATTAAATTTCACGATTTTTAAATTTTCATGTAAAATCAATGCTTTTTAAAATATTGTTTTAAATTTTCTGTACATAATAATTTTGCAGCTTTTGTATTTACATAATAAACAACAATTTTATCCGCTTTTTGTTATTTTTATGAGTAAAATTAAATAACGCAGTGGCCAAGTTTTTTTTATGGCCAATTAAAACGCCAATACGTGCGCCACACGTCACTCATTGTTAATTTTTGAGTTTACTGCGTATAATTTGAGTTGCTTCATAAAATATAAATTATTCACTGAAATTACCGTTTCAATGTAAATAAAAAAACAAAAAATATGGATGTTCAAAAACAAATTATAAGAAATTAAAAACTTTTAAATTTAAAAAAATTTACTTTAATTATGTGTGTGAGTGGAGTTAAGCTTATATTGCGTGCAATCAATAAAAAAATTATTTGAAATACATTTATATCGTGTGGTCTATAAATATAAAATATATCGTATGATCTATAAATATAAATTATATCGTGTGGTTTGAAAAATCTTTTTATTAAGTAAGGTTTACAATTAGCGAGCCAAAGTGTAGGTGCAGCAGCAAAAAAACGACGAAAAACTAATTAAATATTAATAAGTTTAACACGAATACGCATAAAACGGAAAATTAACGTTTATAATTCATAATCTATAAATAAAAAACAAAATGTGTATTCCAGGGATTCCCAAAGAGCGGCCCTCGTGCCAAATGCGGCTCGAGAACCCTGTGAATGCGGCCCGCGACGTCGATGCGATTTTATTCAAACAATAAAATTTAAATAAATAGAAAAATAGATAATAAATATTACGAATTTTTCAGCACTTTAAATAAACTTTTCATAACGGTAAAAAACGTGTTTCCCACAGATAAAAAGTAAAAAGAACATTTAAAAAATAATTGTCCAAATTTTTTTTTGCCTCCCCAGAAATTTGGGAAATACTAAATTGGCCCGCCTATGCAAAACTTTCGGAACCCCTGGTGTATTCCATAAAATCAACTTATTACGCAAGGGTAACAAATTGCGAACTAAAGTAAAGTAGCTGACGACACAGCTAGGCTTGCCACCTCTCCGGGTTTGACCCGGCGACTCAGGGTTTTAGTGGGTTATGTTCGCGTTTCAGTGGGTTCATGCGATTATTATTTCTCCGGGTTTTGTAGTAAATGGCAGTGAATACTGCGTCGATGGTGGACGTGTTATGGCAGAAGCCTTATTATTCCTCACGGTCTTTGCTGCTCACATTTTAGTTGGTAGTTTTAGAGTTGCACTCGACTAATTGTCGTTGGGTCGGCTTTCTTCTCTCTTTTAAATATGGGTATTGTCACGCTTTTCTTCCATGTGCCAGTTGTTAGTATTGATATTCGTTTGTACTTTGTCTCAAGACGCTTCAATATCGTTTTTGGATTAAATGCTGTTGTCGTCAATTTTTTGTGTTAGTCTGTTGGTAAATGTATTTCGTTGTTTCGTCAGATAGTCATTCTATGTTAATTTTTTTAGGTCTCTCTAATAGTTTTGGTTTTACGTATTACGTATTGAAGAAATAAGTAAAAAAAAAAACTATAAACTGGAGTGCCAATGAAAATTGTCTAAAACTGGTCAAAATAATACAAAACTTTGGAAGAAAAATGCGAAAAATTCTGAATTAAAATTTGAATGAAAATATCAAAAATTTGAATGAAAATGTAAAATATCAAAAATTTGAATTAAAATATAAAATATCAAAAATTTGAATTAAAATATCAAAAATTTGAATTAAAATGTCAAAAGTCCGAAAAAAAATCAAGAATCTGGTAAGAAATATTAAAAATCGTTAAAAATTTCAATAAAAGTGTAAAAGAACGAAATACCAAAAATGATATTATTGTAAAATTAAAATGTTAGAATTCAAAATAAATAAAAGTAAAAAATCTGCAAACAAAATTTTGAATATGAAAGTGACCACATCTTCATTTTAAGTCATTATCTTCGGGTGAGATCAAAGTCTGAGGTGGCAACGCTAGGTAGAGCCGTTAATGCAGGCAATTTACACTGCCGGTGAACTTACAGTTTGAAGCGTATTTTGAATCACCAAGGGTAGATGGCTTCTTATTTAATTCCTGACCAGAGAAGGTTTGTAATTATAAAACCCCTTGTTGGCAAGACGGATGAGGGCTATAAAAGGTTTGGTTGTAGTGGGATTTGAACCCACGATCTCAAGCACAGCAGTCATATGCCTGGACCACTGCGCTGCACCGCTCCTTATTAAAAAACAATTTGATGTAAATAAATATAAATAAAATAACAATACTCAAAGCATATTGCATTTTCCACTATAATTGATTCTTAGCTGACTATTTCAGTTGACCTTATTCTTCGGTATCCATAGAAAAATACTGTATTGTTGTTTTCATTAAATTTAAATTTTTCGTATAAAAAAAATATTTTTGTTCTTTTTTAGGAGCAAAAAAATTACAAGACGAAAGTAGGTAAAGAAAACAATGAAATTTATATAATTATGTTATAAGACCTTAATTATTTAATCCATTCTTTACAAAAAAGGAATAATTTTGGTTTACTTTTAACTTGAGTTAATACAAAGAATAAAAATGTTATAAAAATAACTATATAAATATTTTTAAATCAACGAGATATTAAGGTCATGTAATTTAAACATTAAACCCAGAATTTGCAGCTAAAAAAAAGATTTTCGGTGTTTTCATTCTCATCCTCATTCAAAGCAAACAATCGAGATGTTGTTATGGAGATATCCGACATGTGGATCAGGATAGGGATACTTCTAGCCGGGGCATTGTGTAAAGGAAGCACCCGAAATACTGGAGGCACACCCTCTTGCAGGCCCGGCCTAACGATTTTTTCCAAAGACGTGATTGAAATAAAAATGAAATATGAGGGCAGGTATATAATAACTAACAATATGGTTACGTTTACACGAGAGCACTTAAAAAAACGCAAAATGCACCACAGCGAGGCCAACGTTGTTTAGAATTAATTAATGCGCGCGTTGTACAAGTGTCATTCGGGAATGAAAAATATAAATCTTTTTAATGAAGTACGTGAAATATGTTGGTATCTTTATAAAAGACGTGAGCGAGCTAGGTAAAAAAATAGGTCACTGCAAAAATAAACCATGTGTAAAAAAAATATACAGCAACAAGTAACGATGCCGGTCCTGCAGCTAATACACCTTATCCTTCTCAGAAACGCACCCTTAAAGATCCGTGCGTAGGCTAAAGTGGTTGGGCAGGGTACAGTTAGTCCCAAAATCTAAATAAGCTATGGAAATAAATAAATGACACCAACGAAACTGTCTTAAAACAACCTTTTTAAATGTTCTAATAATAGCTTAATATTCTTTAAAATAAATTTACAATTGTCAAGCCCACACTGTTTTCAATTATAAAGTAGTTTACTTATTTGATTTATAAAAAATTACCAATGCCTTTTTGTTGTTTGATTTTTGATCAATAATTTTGTTATAATATTAAAAAAAAATATTACTTCCCATATTGATTTTCTTTTATTATAAAAACTTCCTTAACGTTGGTATTTATTTAAGCCAAAATAAAATATAAATTCGATTTAATATTATTAACAAACAATTTACTGCTGATTACTTTCATTAATATATTTGCATTCTGCACTAAACTTAGTCCAAAACCTTTAAATTCTATTGAGCTTTCCAACCTCATGCTTTCCATATCACTTCTCATGCTTACCATATCCACTTCCATTAAAACCCTTTACTCTTTTAGTATGCAGACGATGCAGCTCGTATTTTACATAATGTAACTTTACAAAATACAGTCCAAAAACTTGAAATTATAACTAATTTCATCTTTTAGAGACGTTCTTATGGTTTCTAAAGTTCGAATTAGCAGAGCAACGGGACAACGACACGATAAGTTAAGTTTTAAATTAGAATAAGTGGCAGCAAAATTTCTGTGCATCGTATGAAAAATGATATAAAAAAATTTGATGCGTCCAACACTTGACCTTATACCGGAATTATTATATTTTATTAAAGAAAAAGAAAAAATATTTGTTCGAAAACACTTTTTATTCCGAAAAAATGTTTGAAACGGAAATAAGGATCCCATTTCCACAATTATTAAGAAAATGCAGCATGTAGTTTCCCTGTGCCAAATTCAACCAAAACCTGACCAAATCCAAGTTTAGTGGTGCAAATGATAAATATAATATTTTGTTATAATTTCTTTAAAAGTTGTCTACAAAAAATATAATACATCACACCCTCATACATTAAAATTTTTAAATTTTGATCAATTCTTAGTCAGGGGGTCCTAAAAAGTATTTTTCGACTTTTTTAACATTACATAGTGATGATAAATAAAAAAGAGTTCAACTCGTTCAATCCGTTTTTAATCAGGTAGCCTTGGTCGGGTGAAGTACTCAAAATACAATTTTGACTTCCTTAATATCAGTAACAAATATTACGTCATAGGTGGGACGTTTAAAGCGAATTCCTAGCCACCCAGAAGAGCGGAATGTTCCCATTAATAATTAACTTGGTTTAACCTGAAATCTAACAAAGTTTCTAAAAAATGTAATAAATAAAAAAATAGTACATTATAGTGGTGATCTCGACCATTTTTCCGGCAACATATTCAAAATTTAATTTTTCGAAAACAGATTGTTCGAAAACTAATCTTTCTAAACATGTGATATTCTAAAAATTTGATTTCAAAAATTTCACATTCCAACAATATTTTAAAAAAAAATAAGTTTTCGTGTGTTTTTGCTTGTCAATTACTTTATCAAATTACGTGTTAGATGTGGTTTGTTGTAAAATATGAGGTACCTTAACTCTTGCCAAAAAGATTGTATAATATTAATTAAATAGAAAAGCAAATAGGACCAAAATGTAGATTTCTTAGAATTTAGAATATTTGTATAAAAATTCCTGAAGATATCAAAAGTAAAAGCAGACATACGAATCGTCAACATCCGGTTGAAGAAGCCACAAAAACCGCACATTAAAGATTATCTGGTTTATCATGTGGTTTTTGATATGTGGAGTATGATTTCCGTTGTACTGAGTACATTATCAGTTTCCAAAAATATTATTTTTAGAAATAGTGATGTGATTGCTCTAGACATGTATTGAGAGGTTTTAAAAAAAATTAAGAATTATTTATGAAAAGATCTTACAGATTTAATTTCTAGAACCAAAATATCAACCTCTTTTAAGGTAAGTTACGACAAATGATATGATTTCAATTATAACAAAATATTTCCTATGTTTACAGCTCATTTACGAAAATAATGTACTAATTACACAGAAGATGTTAGACGGATAAGATCTTTAAAACGTCACTGGAGAGACCATGTGCACTGAAGGATCAGAACAAATTCGACTAAAGAGGAAAAACTTCAAAATTTTTGGAAGCCATCTAGAAGATACCGTCTTCTCAAAAGCTGATTTTTCTGCCATAAAATTAGTTTTCACAACATTTTAGAATTTTAAATGTACTTAGCCGTTTGACAAAAAAATACTGGAATAGTTTTTATATCAAAAATGTATACGCAATTTTTGATACATATTGTCAACTTTAACCCTTGGTATATAATGAGAAGGAAAAAAGGCGAAAACTATCAGCTGTTATGTGTGCGCTTTTACTCTATGCTCTATGGAGTCGAAGGTAAGATCTTCCATGAACAATTGAAACTTTTGAAATGTAGCTATATCGAAGGATGTTGAATAATAATTAATAACTTACAATTATGATACCGTGATAGAGACCATGAAGAAAAAATAAAGCATAGAAGAGGACTAGAAGGAAATAAAATGGCTGCAAAAGCTTGGGCTATGATTTGAAATTAGAGAAGTTCCTACATTAACAAGCTTGTACAAATTGTTTCCGACATATACTTGCCAACATTTGAGAAGATTTTATATGCGAAGAGATAGTGTGGATACGAATATGGTTTTATAATTATAATGTCGCAGGCGTTAGTCTATTTAAACTAAATGCTTCGCCACAATTGAAAATTAGCAAATTAATGTTTCAGTCTGTTTTAACGCAAGTCTTTTCTTTCGGATATAGACTCTACTTTTTGTGTAACTTTTTGTTCCTTAAGTGAGTATTAGGGCAGGCGTTAGGTCACATATGAGATCACTAGCTTTTAATGTGACTCGGGAGCAGAAAGAAATAAAAATTAAGTTAGTAAGATGACTTGCAAGTTCCGAAGCAAGTTCCAAGTGGCAGAAAAAAATTTATATCTAGTGTTCGAAAGATTGAAAAACACAAAAATAAATAATGTTAACAACCAAAAAAACCTTTGGACATATTAAGAAAATCACCAACCGATATGCACTTCTACAACTGATGTAACTTTTAGTTCCTTAAGTGAGTATTAGGGCAGGCGTTAGGTCACATATGAGATCACTAGCTTTTAATGTGACTCGAGAGTAGAAAGAAATAAAAATTTAGTTATTAAGATGACTTCCAAGTGTCGAAGCAAGTTCCAAGTGGCAGAAAGAAATTTATATCTAGTGTTTGAAAGAATAAAAAACACAAAAATAAATAATGTTAACAACCAAAAAACCTTTGGACATATTAAGAAAATCACCAACCGATATGCACTTCTACAATTATCCAAGAAAAAGTTTGTGGAAGAGAGGTAGAAGAAATTTGTGGCTGATAAACTTGCGATAATGGTTCGGATTGTTTATAGCCATAGTACACACTCGTCGAGGCATGACGAACTGTGTACTGTGTCTCGTCTCGGCTCGTGGTGACTTGCTTTGGCTCGTGAGCGCTACAAATATAGTGCGTTTTTTGAAACGAAACAAAGAAACATAATTGTTGTACGTGTGTGAACAATAAGCTGCCGTAGCATGCTCTCTCACTCCCTAGCTATACCGAATCTCTCTGCAAGAGATCTCTTGATAAATGTGTAGTGCCTGCATTAGATATGCATTGAGCAAATCGTCATATTGATCGCCATCATACGGAATGAATAGGCACTACAAGAAGACGAAGGATATGAACCTTGATTCTATAGCTTGCTAATCCTGGAAAATCTATTCCCATTTTTGAAGAAATAAAGTTAAAAAGTTGGATGTGGTCACACTGTACCATACGTACCATTTATATAAAAATATTTTATTTAAATTGATTTTTTTTAATTTCATTTTTGAAAATTAGATATTTATTTTGTTTATATTTTAGGTTTAAACGAAAAATAGGACTAGCCTCCAAATCAATAATTTTTTACAATAAGTTTTTGGATAAAATGCACACAGCCTGTTTTTATTATGCTTTGCATTGAAGTTCCTTAAAACATTATTTCATGTTCCACTATTATTGCATAATAAGTACAAAAGAAAAAAGTATTATTGGTACAATTTTGTAAGCCTAAACTTTATTTTTTGGGCATAAAATTATAGCTTTTGGGCAAGAAACACTCCCCGAAGCAATAATTTTTGCAACACTTCCATATAGCTTTAATAAATTTTAAATTAATTAACATGGAAGTGAAAATAATTTTGTTAGTAAAGATTTTATTCGTAACCAACCATTTATCACAAGAACCTTCATCCGTTTAAATTACGTGTGGTTGTGTTGTGTTAGGGCTTGTTACTCTAAATTCTAGATACAGTTATTGACACTCGAGGAAGACGGAGGCGACCTTCTTAAGTGTAGAAATACGCCTTCGCCTTCCTAGAACGTTATTAATTGTACTCAACAACAACAACAACAATTGTTATCCAATGTCCGGGAATTGAATCAGGCTAATTAAATAAATAAATGATATTTGCATAAAATAAAAAAATTTAATTAAAATTGTTTTTGCATTTTTGTGAAATGAAATAAAGATTAATATGAGGTACTAATCAATTTTAAATCAAATTTTGCGCTTTGTATAAAATTTTATTTCGTTTTTGGCAATTTAAAAAACATATTAAAGTATATATTCATGACAATTTATTATTCGTTTGGACATTTTGTATTCATTTGGGCTGCAGAGGAAAAAAATATTTATTTCAATGTTCGGTATTTTTGTTGAATACAATATTCAGCATAAATTATTCTGTTTATTTGTGGAGCATGTATGTTTCGCTCTAGAAAATTTAGTTTGATGCTTGCAATATTGTTTGTTAAACCAACAAATGATTCAGCTGAATCGTGTAATGGATGGGAAAAGTATAAATAGGAGCTTTTATTGTCTTTAATAAGGAGGTAAAGTGTTGTCTCCTGTCTTGATGAAGATGATGTGTGTTGGTTGTTAATTAATAAATGGTGGTATGTACTCAGGAGATTTTACGGATATATCTAATTACAAAATACCTCGCATTTTCCGCTACTTAGCTGAACAGTGTCAGATTACGCTCCATAATAATGAAATAGTTGATTTTGCAAGGTGATCATGTTACAGCGAGTAACAATTTGAAGAGACATGACGTGGAAATCCTTCGCTGTTAAAGTCCCTAGGAATCTATTAGTGCCTAGAAGGATTGTTTATAGGATCAAGGGCGTTCGAGTAGAATTTGTCACGATCTCACATGAAATTTGGAGATTAATGACTTACTATTAAGGCTAGTTACTGTTAGATAAGACAGAAGGTCCCTTTCTTACCGATAAACAAGGGGGAGAAAGAGCAACTTTTGATATCTCCACATTACTTTCTCCGCGAAATTACAAATTAGGGAGCAACTTTTCATATTAGTCAAGCAACGCGCGCCCCCAGACCGCATTTGTTGCCGCACCAGACACAAAATTGAACGCATAAAAATCTCGCAAATAAATTGCACGGAAAATAAAAACTACACGAGCACAATTCATATGCCGAGGCACGCGGCCTTAATAAACTATACAATATATAAAAACGCGTGCTGCACTCAACACACCAACGCGTCGAAAATGCGAACAATATTTTAAGATTCCCTTCAATATTAAACTTTCAATATGTACGTTAGTATGCAGTACATTACCTTTATACTTACTATACTTTATAATACCTTTATTCTTTGGCTCTGCTATGCTTTGCTCAACAAGGAAACAACGGGACTTACCTAAAACAAAAAGAGAAAATTATTATTCAACAATCTTACAACAAATTCCTGTTTAATCTCAATACCAACGCGATTGTCTTTATTTTTAGCCTCTAGCTTATCTTGAAATGACCCGGCAGCTGTGTGGCCGTTGTGATAACAGATAACGGAGCTACATTGATATCCATTGTTCCCAATCAACAACACAAACAAAGCGGGCATGCAGCTCTCTAGACCCGACTAAATGAACCAATTCCAACCACAAATAAGGGAATGAAAATGGTTAAATATGGCTAAACGCTAAACTCCGCTGCACTACTGCATTAAGGCATATCGATTCAGGGCTTTTTTTTTTGCATTGCTATGGCTTTATTTTATAGGATAATCCTTTAACGAAGCAAATTGATACATAATCCGATAAAATGTACATACATATAACAATGCACAAAATAAGAATCCACCACCTGGTGGCACGAAATGGCAAATATCAATCAACATAAATTTTATGTTAATTTATCTTTTATTCAACAAAATTGTACAACATTTTCACCTTTATACACATCGATCAAATAAATTTTATTTGGCTTTATTTTGCAACAAAAAAAGTATTTTTTCAACACAAATTGATTTTTTTAATCTACAGACCTTTTTTTTCATTCATTTAAAAGTTATACATATATACATATTTTTTACTTAGCCGAAACAATTGGCTAACAATTTAAAGACAACTTTCTATTTTCGCATTGGTATTGGCAATGGCTGCTCATATACATATGGGCTATACAAACCTAAGCCCAGATATATTAGAAGCCCCGCGGCGGCCTTTGTTTTATTTTTTTATATCCAAAAAATTCGACGCACAAACGCAACGATAATTTGCTCTTTCTCATAAAAGCAACATTGTAATACCGACTTTAGCAAAAAAATGTATGTATTATATTACACAACTTTCTTATACAATTTAAACACACATTAATGGGGGCACTATTATGTGCCCGCATTGCCCATTGTATTTTTACGACAAATTTATAACATTGTATAACCTTTTTTTATAACAAATATGCCGACAATTTTTACACGAAAATGTATTGCTTGAAATTACTCAACCTTTATTCAATCATTTTCATACGTATTATAAATGAATAAAACGTAAAATTTATTCACGTTTTTTAATCGATACTTGTTAATATAATGAAAAAAAAATCAAAATTTTCTCAAAAAGTTTTTAAATTTATTTTCTATAAAAAAAAATCTAAAAATACGTGTAAAGCTCTAAAATTTTGCAGCCATCAAAAAATTTCCATCATGTCCAATTCGATGAATTTTGGTGCTTATATAGGAAATTTATTTAGTAACGACATAATGCCAAAAATTCAAAAAAAATTAAAGACTTTATATATACGAGGGGTGATCAAATAGACTTTATTGGCTGAGCGCCGGGATGTTTTTGTGTGTGATCGGACAGTTGATGTTTTTAGGTGAAGAGGTCTGGAGTAAGGGAACCCGACCTATCGACTCGTCCCGTGCTTCGCTCTTCAGCCCTCACGTGAGAAGAGCGTGGTCGTTTCTATCGAGCAATGCACAATTATAAAGTTCTTTACCCGCGAAAACGTAAAACCAGTCGAGATTTACCGCAGACTGCAGGTCCAGTTCGGGAATGATACCCTTTTATTGCCAAAAGCAAAGGTTTGGTGTAACATATTCAAAAAAGGCCGTGAAAGTATTACAAATCAAACTCATCCACGGCGTACTCACCACTGTACGACTAATGAAAATATTGCACATGTTCGTATAAGCTTAGCGAATGGGATCTACGCTTAATAGTGCTTCAAATTACAAACGAACATGGTGTCAGCTATGGAAGTGTACAATCAGTCATCTATCAGCGCCGGCGTTAAGCATAGGCAAAGCAAGCAGCCGTCTGTAGTAGCATTTTCTGGAGGCAGCCGAAGGACTTAAAATTGCTATATGTAATGCATTTTTTTTCAAAATTTTCTTTCTGGTAGGGCGGCAGAAAACTATCTTGCCTGTGGTGACCAAATGTCTAGCGCCGTAACTGAATCATCGGAAAGCAGTTGGGCTTCAGAAAAATCTCCAAAGTTCCTAAGCTGCACGAGTCCTTGCGCATTTCTTAATTGCTTTTATTTCGTTTTAAAAAAGGAGAAGCTTTATTAGTACAAAATCGTCACCTGAGAAAAAAACGTGTGTGCATTATTACACCCTCAAATCAAAGCGTGCAAGCATGGGAAGTAGAAAAGAAAAGGCAAAGAACACGACGTGAAAGCCAAAACTTCATTGTCTACGGGAAAAATTTTGGCCAAGGATTTTTGGAACTGAATGGGGGGTCCTACAGGTGGATTTCTTACACGGACATCAGACCATCAATGCGGCATCCTGGATGAAGTTAGGTATCAGTATCAACGCAAAATACGAGAGAGTCCCATCGGCGAGGTATTGCTTATCCACGATAACGCCAAGCACAAAACCGCAGCAGAAACTGGTTAAAACGCTTGATCAACCTTTTTACAGTTCACACTTATCGCCTTGCGATTTCCAGATGTTTTGGACCCATAAAAAAGCACTTGGGGGACACGCACCAACGATAAAGCGGAAACGTTTGTGCGTAACTACCTGCTCAGCTTTATGCTAAGAGAACGAAATGGAAAGCTACCAAAACGTTGGGAAAAATGTATGATAAAAGGAGCAGACTATATAGAAAAATAATTTGTAGAAATGTAGATGTTTCCTACAAAAAAAAATTTGTTTAAACCAAAGGCTCGTTTAAAATTTTTGTTTCCTCTCGCATTCAAAACAAAAGCAAAAACAAGTGTTAGGTTTTTGAACAATTTATTTTAAGATTTGTTGCTCTAAAACGTAACTTTTATTTAAGTCTTGTTTTTTGTATGCGATAAAATTAAGTGGAGGCCGCTCCAATTTTTTTAGCATCCCCTCCATTTTGCTTAAAAATTTCTTCAAATAAAATGTGTTACGTAATTTTTAGAATTTCAAAATTTTTTATTTCCGAAACGTTTCAAAATAGATTATTTTGAAAATAAAAGTAAAAATACGTATACGGTTCCTTTTCTCTGCTTCTTCTCCAAGCTTTTGTTTCTTAATTTTATAAATAGATAACAAGCGACAAACGACCTAATAAACTATATTTTGAAAGAAAAGGAACAAGAAAAAATAAGATTATATTAATTAGATATACGATAAGTGAAAGATATTTAAGTGTATTAAACTGCAGTAAATAAATAAAAAGAAAATCATTACACCTTATAACCTCGTATCTTGAAAATCTATAGCAAGTTGTAACAATAAATAACAAATGCAATAAACTAGTGAAAGTAACTTATGGACTTCCCCAAGGGAGCATTTTAGGACCAATACTCTTCCTGATTTACGTAAACGATCTTCTCAATAAATTACCACCAACGATAACGACCATCCAATATGCAGATGATACTGCATGCATCTTTAAGGAGCAATGTGTTAATGAAACTGAATTTACTACTATCTTGAAACAATAATTTAATAAAAATTATCTACTGAATGATAAAAAAACAATTTATTTCAGATCGCAAAAAAAGGTGGTCAATGTACCACTAAATAATAATATTTTAGACGTAGAGCGGCGTATCTCAAAAACAGTTCTAATTAAAGGCATTTTACTGTTTAGACCAGTGGTCAGTAAGTCAACCGCGACAACTTTTGAGGTGATCCATCTTTTCTCGAAATTTATATTTTTTAGTTAAAGCATTTTTAAATGAATTCGGCGAATTTTTTTCGAAACGGCTTTGACCCGCGGACGCATGAGAAATCTTTGAAATTCTAAAAATTGAACCACGGCCGAAAAAGGTTGTCAATTCCAGGTTTAGTAGACCCAATCAACGTTTATACTATAAAATATAAAAAACAATAGAACTGAACAACTGCATAGATAGACTGAAATACAGAAACCTGCCCTTAATATCAGACATAAGAAATTTTTTTTTTTAAATTATGGATACTAGAAATTTTTATCTATGTAGATTGTAGACTATCCACATAATTAATTAATTTCAAAAACAAACATTCAGCAGTTTGAATAAAAAAACACAAAAAAATATAAAAAGACTATAACAGAGGTTCTATATTGCATTTATTTTCAATACGGAGCGCGCGTAAATATTGTGATCCGTGATCTGCACGTCAACACCTCGATAAAGGCGTATGATTGGGCAATCACGTTAGTGCCGAAATCGGTTTATTTTGAAACCATTCAAAGCACTTTGAATACGCGTATATGTAAATATCGATTAACGGCTCTGTGCATTTCTTTATGCGTGCTCTGTGTTGAAAATGTATGTAGTATATGTCCGTTTGGGTCGCAAGACCCATATAGTATATGCATCTTGCGACCCAAACGGAAGACGTTAATATATTTTTTTGAAACTGCAAAAAATTTGAATTTTATGTTAAGAATTGCCTAAATTTTCTTATTATCCTTAAAAACACCAAAAATAGGGGTCGCAAAATTTTTTCATTTAAAACGCGAGTAACTTTAAAAAAAAGTTTAAGAACTACTGCTACACAAAATTCATCATATTCCGTTTATCAAAATTAATTACTAATTGTGCTCCCTCATAAAATATACATTTTAATCATTTGCGTATTTTTTGAAGTTACACGAGCGTAAAGAAATTACCAAAATATAACGTTGAACTCTAACAAAAGTAATCAAAAGCGTGAAAGAGGAAACAAATGCTTTTTAACACGTCATAACATGTTATGTTTTATAAGCACCATTTTACATAAAATATAAATAATAAAAATTTATTATTAATTTCAACTGTTTTTAATTAAAACGTAAACAACGCCCTCTTTTAATATCTTTTCAAGATTGAAAGATTTAATAAAGGGCTTCACAGTTTTTCTCACTCTCACAATGAAATATAGTTATGTTTCTAGTAAAAGTAGTGGATATGTTTTAAATTTGTTAAGGAAAGTCGTGTGGTGACCACACCTTTATTTTTTCTACTAGTTTTTAGATTGATTACAAAACGTGAAAATTATATTACATATTATACATGTGTATGGATCCTAACAGAAGTAACCAGTAAGAAGATAGCAGCTTTTAAGATAGGGCTACGTCGTAGGATGTACTATACTACTATGGATGCAAAAAATTAGAATTGCTGACTAAGGCAATGTGATAAGACTTTATAACGGACAGAAATAATGATAATTGCTGAGTTGCTACATAGAGTAAAAAAAAATAAAGGAAAACTCATTTAAATGAAAAACACGAAAACTCCTACAAATAGATCGCACGTAAAAATTATATTATAGTATATGTATATGGATTTCAAAGAAAGCAACAAGTAAGAATAGGAACACTTTTAAGATATGCCTGTTTTGATAGGATGTGCTATGGATGGAAAAATTTGGAATTGATGAGATACCACAAAAAAGAAATGAAACACTGACCACAGTGAAAACAATGACAACATCATAAGAAATGAGAACAGAGTCCATCTAATTCAACATACTTTGCGAATGCAAAGTTTTTACTCAATAGTAAAAGTATCAAAAGAAAAAAGCCCAAGTAGAAGGAGAAACTGATTAAATTGAAAAGTACGAAGACTCCTATATGTACATAGATCGCATTATGAAATAACGTTAAAATTATATTACACTCTGTATATGTACATGTATTTTAAAGGAAGCAACAAGTAAGAATGTGGAGGCTTTTAAGATATGGTTATATTAAGATAAGATGTCATATGAATCAAAAGAATCGGAATTGATGGGATACCACAAAAAAAGGAAACACTGACCATAGTTAAAACAACACAAACATCATGCGAAATAAACAGATACCATTTAATTCAAAATACTTTGCTTTTTGTGAATGTATTAGGAGGAAAAAGTAAGTAGAAGGAGATTTTCCAAGCTAAAAAACGAACTTGATTTTCTAAGACTGCTGCGTTATTTGGGGTTGCGGTGGTAGTGTGACAACTAGGATGGTTGCCAACATTCGGAACCACACGAAGATATTTAAACAACTTCAGCAAAAATATTAGTTCGTCTGCTATATTTTCTTAATATACCAAATGGTTACTCATTGTTCATATTGCAGTATTAAATTTATTTATCCTCTAATAAGAGATGAATACTTTTTAAAACTCGCTTTACACTTGGATTTTTAATAGTCTAGCAATTTATAATACAGGGTGTTTTATGTAAGGCAATAAAGTTAAGAATTGTTGACCCTATGTGAAATATAATTTTATGAACAACGCGTTTATGAAACGTTCTAAATGTTTGTAATCTGCAACGGTTATGTAATTGAATGTAAAAAATGATTCTACTATTAAATAATAAACAGTAAAGTAAAGACGCAAAATGTAAAATGTGTTTAAAATTTTTTATTGAAATCGATTTATCGTAAGTTATAAAAGAAGAAATATATAAAGCATATAAATTATGAGCAATATTTGGCTTAAGTAGTATTTATTGTTGAAGAAAAATCCATAAAAGTTATTTTTTATTAAAATTTATGAAGGCAGTGGTAAAAAGTTTACGTTATTGTTTTACAACCTATAAATGCAGGATGTAGGTCGAGAAGTACTGATATAAATTTGTTTACAGAATTTGATAAATGTTCTTTATCAGGGTATGAGTGCGAGAAGCGAAGAGTTGAGACAACGGGTACGGTTTGGAGTGGAGTTTTAGATTGTAACTATAGGCAATGTGTTTGTGACATTTCACACTGCAGAAGCAAGGAATAGCATAGCACAGGGTGTATTTTATATTCGAATATAAAGCCGTAACACCACGGTAAAGATCCTCGCTCTCGAGTTGCTTGTCAGTGAGGAGTGTTGCTCTGCCCCCTCATGATATATGAACTTGTCAACTGGCCATTCCGCCACCATTTTACAACTTCCATATGTGTCTTTAAACTGTCATTTTCTATTCCCTTTTCCAACTGCAATGGATTAAATTTACTTGGCATAAAATTTTGCAGACTTATGACCATTGTACTTTAAACTATTTTGCATCGGTAATTTTATTTTACGCCATTGCCATGCAAATTTTCCTAGGGGGTGCACACATTGCCGCAACGAATATTCTTAATACCTCAAGCTGTTCAGAGACCCTTACAAAAAAGTAAATAAAGACGCCTATACGATGCTTAATTATTTTTTATAGAGAGTAAGCCTTAACGTTTGCTACGTTAGCAATCTTTGCTTTTTGTATACAATAGCTATAAAATATATAACAAAAAAAAATGTTGTGATAAAATTATTACCAACTAAGCACTTTAAGAAAAATATTATATCCGTTGTAAAAATAATATTTTCAATATAAACTTAACCCTATCTGTTTCAAAAAGGCTGATTCCATCAAACATTTAAAACTAAAACTTTTACAAAATAATAATAAAAAAAACGTTCTGTAGCTGCGAGGTGGTGATTAGTAAAAGTTATTATAATTTTGTTTTAAATCGCTCAACTAATAACCAAACCCACAAAATTGTTTTTTTTTTATTAAATAGGACTTTTCCAAAAATAAAATTTGAAATTTTCCCGATTTTGTTTTGCAGATGTAACAAATAAATCCATAACAAAAATAAAAAATATGTTGTTTTAACAAAGACTAGTCTTTAAGAAAAAGCACAAGCCTATTAAATTTGAAAGCGTGAAAGTAAATAGTTTGGTTTAATAAAAAAAATCACTTAAATTAAAATCAAGAACACATAAGAATTTTTATGTACTTTACAAAAAATACAAAGATAAATGCAAAGTTTTTTGTATTTATTTTACATTGTAGCTGCTTGAATCACCAAGATTTGGTTACTTCCTTTGAAAATCGGCAGTTTGAGTGGGACTCGAACCCAAGTTTATTTCATTACTTAAATATGTATATATTACACATACATTTATTATCGAATTTAAATTAATCATAAACAAGTACCTTCCACAAAATCATAAGAAGTGGAATATATTTTTGTATTAGTGTATTGCTACTAAAATCTTTTTTTTTTTGACGATTACAATACTTTATCTATGATAAAGTAACAAAGGCCAAATCTATAGAACACTTATAAGACCTATTTTTGTTAATGAAACGTGGACGTTAACTAAGAGAGAAGAAATAATTGTGAGATGTTTTGAACGAAAAATACTAAGGCGTATATATGGAAGTATACAAGAAAACGGAGTATGACGTCGGAGATATAATCACGAACTCTAGGGACTTTTTAAATACCCAGGCGTGGTTAGAGTAATAAGAACAGCACGGCTAAGATGGATGGGTCATGTCATACGAATGAGTAATTTGGAGCCACGAAGCAAATGCCAATAGGTTAGAAAGCTCAAGGATCAAGTGGAGAATGATCCAAGATCCATGAAAGTAGCTAATTGGAAAATCAAGGTTCAGAATAGACAGGGATGGAAAGTCATGAAGAGGCCAGGACCCATAAAGGGCTGTGGAGCCAATACTGATGATTTAGGCATTTATAAATTAACGCGATTCGCTTATACTTAAAATAAATAAGGGCACGCGAGTTCACGTCGCGGGGATGGGCACCATTTCGTAAGAGACATTAGCCAAGTTCTATCCGGGACCAGGTATCATGGGATATAAGCTTTTCTCTCCTCAGGGCATGGGTGAAGACCACAATGACAGCAAAGGCAGAAAAGAAGATCACTAGTACCAGTTCACAGCACAAACAATCCTGGACTAGTTTGAAACTGAAATATCGTGATCAGTTTAATGATTATGATACTGCGATGAGGAAAGCAAAGAACAACCATCTCATAATTTTTTTCTTATCATGGCTAAGAATAATGTAAACAACGATCCCCAGCCCTTGGCAGGTCATTGACGACCAGATGGTGCTAAGGGTTGGCTATGAAAGTGTACTTGGAATGTTTAAAGTATGTATTAACCTGGAAAGGTGCATAACATCATACAAGAAATGCATAGAACAAAGATGAACGGAATCAGTACAACACGATGGATCAACTCAGGAAAATCATCTGCAGCAATGGCACTACTCCGGAAGTAGTGGTACAAAATACGGAAATGGAGTAGCAATTGCTTTTAACAAAGTAGTCAATAAAGCAGTAGGTGAATTCTCCCTGATTTTAGCTAAAATTAATGTTTATTCCTACAAAAAAAAAAAAAAGCCAAAGAGTTTGGTGACCACCGTACTATAAGCATGATGAGCCGTTTCTGAGTTACTCTTAGGAATGTACACATCAGAAAATTGAAGAGCATATTGGGGACACACTATATGGATTTCGTAAAAGTCTAAAAATAAGAGAGGCACTTTTTATTTATTAGAACAAAAAGGCAAGAGTTTGCATTGACAGATAAAACGTCAAAGGAAATGGTAATAAAACAAGGGCATATCTTATTACCAAATATCTTTAGGAAACTTTCAAACTTAATGAACAGATCGGTACAGTGAAGAAAATGGATAGTCATTGAATGTCAATAAAACTAAATTCATAAAAATATCAAAAAAAAAGCAAACAAAATAAAATCTCATAATCAAGTTGTGAAGTACACACACTACGGCACAATAACTCCGATAATAACTGCAACAACAAAATAAAAATGAAGATAGAAAGATCTCGCGCTAACTAAGTTAAGATGAAAGACTACTCTGTGCAAGAGATCTGAAATGAGTCTGGGGATTCGGCTGGCGAGGTGTTATATTTGCAGCACACCACTTTAAGGATTTACAAAAGAGTTTTAAGATTATCATGGGTGGATCCTGTAACAAATATCGAAGAAAAATGGGCAAAAGAAAAAGCTAATAAACAACCATTAAATGCAGAAAGTTACAGTACCTTAGTTACGTTACAAGAGAAGCAAAATACGCCATGCTACGACTGATAATACAGGTTAAAATCCATGAAAAGAGAAATATGGGAAGAAAGGGAATATCTTGGCTGCAAAACATAAGGGAGTGCTTTGGATTAACGTCACGCAAGCGTTTAAAACTAGCAGCATCTAAAATTAAAACCGTCAGAATGATTGCCAACTTCTAACGCACTTAAAGAAGAAGATTTTATAAGAAATAATTAGAAAGGAAAAGATTTTCATTGTTTATTTCATTAATGATTTTGAAGAAAACTTTTGTAAAACAATAATTTTCTTCTGAAAAGAGAATAAATAAGACATCGAAATGAATAATATAATTGTAACCATTGTTTAAAAGAAGAAGAGAAGCACCAGCGATAATATAGCAAAAAAAACAATGTGAACGGTAGACATTTAGAATATGGAAAATTGAATGATGGAGGAAGGTTGAGAGAAAGACGCAACTAATAGATAAGGCCATAAAAAAAGAAAAATAATAGGAAGTAAATGAAGAGGAAAAGGACGTAAAAGAAGAGGAAGAAGGCGAAAAATAATAGGAAGAAGATAAAAAAAAAGGAAGAAGAAAATAAAAGAAGAGGAAGAAGGCGAAAAAGAAGAGGAAGAAGGCGAAAAAGAAGAGGAAGAAGAAAGAAAAAGAAGAGGAAGAAGAAAATAAAATAAGAGGAAGAAGAAAATAAAATAAGAGGAAGAAGGCGAAAAAGAAGAGGAAGAAGAAAGAAAAAGAAGAGGAAGAAGAAAATAAAAGAAGAGAAAGAAGGCGAAAAAGAAGAGGAAGAAGACGAAAAAGAAAAGGAAGAAGAAAGAAAAAGAAGAGAAAGAATAAAATAAAAGAAGAGGAAGAAATAGGAAATGAAGAAAATGAAGAGGCAGAAGAAAAAAAAGAAACAAAGAAGAAGAAAAATGTAAGGAAAGGTCATTCTTGCCGAAAAAAAGAAAGCAATAAGTATTCTCACCTCTTGTTGAAAAAAAAAGAATTCTCTTCTAAACAAATAATAAATTCAATTAAAAAAATATTTAAAACTAAAAAACCAAGATTATATAAAATGAATTCAAAAAAATAATAATTATTCAATGGACATTTAGTGGGCTTAAATTAATATGCTTCAATAAATTTTAATTATGAGTGAAAGTTCGAATGAAATGAAGCCCAAACCGAAACTAAATTAAACGCGACTATTATATAAAAATCGGTTTTAAATTAAAGCCGTTATAAATAAAATTGATCAAAACGAATTCACCACTGAGGCAAGGCATTTGATTGCCAATTTATAGTCAATATTTAAAAATTATTATTCCGCCTTTATTAATCGACGTAACCAATTTACTTAAAAATCCATATTCTGAGACCAAAAAAGTATTAAAGTTGGAAACCGGAAAATTTTCCTTAAGAGACCGCGAAATTTAAAGTTCGTTAAACACATTTTTTATTTAATTACAAGCACTTTAATAACTGATAAAATGTGTCAAAACCAAAAACCGAATAATTTTTCACAAAAGTATTATTTTTAGTAGGTCTTGAGTTATAGAGGAAGATTTTCTGCTCAAAGTCATTTTTATTACAGTAATAATCGCACCTGAACCAAAACAAATACTCCACAGTACTTAACCACTAAACCGAAATATTTTCCTTAACGATTGAAGAGTTTAATTCTTTAAAATAACCGCATCATCTTTGAAAATACAGCTTTGTTAAATCCTAATTTTTGTTCCGTCATTTTTGTTAATTATTTAATTCTTATCTCGTTTAAAGCGAAACATAATAAGTCACGATAATAAAATTCCAGAAACAAAAACTTTTTTAATAAGAAATACATAATCCCATTAGGTGTCGTGGGTTTAATAAGAAATACGATAATTAAAAAAAAATGAAATACAAAATTATATAAAATGCGTCATCAATTAGTAGAAAATAATGAATAAGTATTCTTTTTAATTGTAGAATATGTATTTTATTGGAAAACTCTTTAAATGGTAAAGAACCTTGATTATTAATTTGTTTGCATGAATAAATGGATTTTTCCTATTACGATTCTAACTGAAAAGGGAACGGAATCAAACTTTTTGAATCGTATCACAGCGAAATAGAAAACGTTAAGCTTTGGATGCATTTTTAATCTCAGAATGATGTGCTTAAATTAAAGAAAATATGTGTTAATGTTCCAAAGTATTTGGATAAATTTTCTTGCTTTCGGGTTTTATTTGTTGTTACCAATGTTACCAATTTGTTGTTTCCATTGTAAGTAGCATTTTTTTTTAATAAATCTATACTGGTAGTTGACAGTAAAGAAGGCAGGACAGAAAGTATAGGAACAGATAAAAAAAATTAAAATTACGAAAGGAATAGGGCGTATTGAAGCAATGCCGAAAGATTTCCTGAAAAGAATGAGGTTTAATTGGTTAATACTTTCAAGATGACGTGACGAAATATTTCGATAAAATACGTAAATTCAATAAACTTGATCAACTGTGAAGTGCTGACTTCGAAAATCAATTTGATGGTCTGCAATCAGCTTCGTTGCAAGCCTTTTCAACGAACAAATTGGACACATAGAGAAGCAACAAGGTGGGTCTATGCGACTTGATTTCGTTGGGTATCAGATATATGTCGGAGTTTGGGAGCTTCCTCGAAAGCTATTTCAACATACGTGATAAGATCCTGGAGCCATCTTAGTATTTAGATTGGTTCGAATCTTCATCAGATGATACAAACTTGTTATCATCTTCATGCAGGCTTTCTGCTGGGAATTTAATACTGGGTCCAACATGCGGTCGAAAAGTTTCTACAAGGTGATCTTGGAATGCTGCTATTTTCAATACATTATTAATAATTTTGTTTGCATTTCAACTTTTTGTCACGGTTCATTACACAACGCAACGTGGCTGAAAAACCTAAGACGCTGTTGTTAAACTCAACAACATTCAGTTTAATCCAAAGATCGGCAAAGAGACGATCGCGATCAACTAGTTTATTGCGTTAAACCAAGGATGTCAAACTCAAAAGCTAACTTAAGCCAAATAAACAGTTCCTAAATTTTGGTGGGCCGCAAAGAAAACTTTAATATTTATAGATACATAGTTTTATTTGTATATAGTGGGTGGGGGGGGGTGG
>JARJDX010115005.1:0-13015 GCA_030264735.1 Gymnusa sp. GC000175 | reverse complement strand
TTCCTTCCGTCACTACTGACCTTCTAGCCCACACTGGCCATCTTCCTTTAAATCGCATCGCCACTTCCCGCGCTCGCGAAAACCTCGAGGATTTCTGCCGCGATATTTGAATTGGTAACAAGGCGCAAACCCCACGTTACAACTGACAATTAATGATAATATCGAAGTTATTGCCAACGCCAACGTACATTTCACAACAAAAATATGGTTGCAGAGAAATACTGCCAACCTAATTAGCTGATTATTAATGAAATATTGTTGTTTTTATTAAAAGTAACGGATATGTTTCAAATTTGTAAATGAAAGTCGTGTGGTGAACACACCTTAATATGTGTTCTTATTAATTAAAGCCCGAGCTTTATTTAAGCATGATCAGCTAGATTTTTATTCACTTTGACCAAACTAGCCCCCAACTGACGCGCAATATCCGTATGGAGGACCAGCTCATTAAGTTTACTTAAATTACCTTTTTTAAAACAATAAATTCACAGAGTTTTAGCCTTATTAGGATGAAAATATATATTTATTTTGCAAAAATGATGCTCAACAATAGCAATAGCTAGTAGACCAGCTGACGGTCAGCATAGGACTAGCCAAAACTAAATATTTACGTCGTTAATATGACCGACGATTTTATGATGATGGCTCTTGGACTATTGTCTTCTTTTTTTTTGTTGTTATATTTAATCCATCAGTTTTTGCAGCATCAAGGTTGTAGTATTGGGACTGCTGTTACCTCCTTGTCGCGACCCACTTGCCAACTAAGCTTATGTTCCATGTTTCTGGTTAAGATTGTGTTTCTATTTTCTGGTAGTTTTTTGTTAGTAGTTTTATTTTGCAGGTATTGAACCGATATTACTATGTTGCATCACCTGTAATAGCGTGTGTGTGTTTTCCCGCATTTGATGCATTTGGCTTAAGTATCCATTGACTTCTTGCAATCTGTTATGTGGAATTACCTTGCGCATTTAGGCATTTAAATTCACCATTACAGGAATTTTGTGTGTATCCATATTCTTGGTATTTATTACATTTCGGCATAAGTTGAGTTTTCTATATGCCCCAATTTTTACTCTCATGGTTAATATGTCATTAACTTTATACTTCTTAAATCCTTTTAGTACCTTCTTCTCTGCTGAATATACACAAATAAGGGTTATTGAGTTTTATTTTTTCTTCTTAGTGGCTAATGTACTTTCGCTATTTTGTACCCTTTTTCTAGCAAGTGTTCGTTACAAGTCTGGTATAGATTTCTAGCTCCCACTTTTACTAGTCTAGTTTGTTTATTCTCAAAGAAAAACCACTTTAATTTTAAGTTTTTAAAGGATTTTGTTTAATTCCTGTAATCTGCTTTGTTATTGACCAATCGGCTATTTTGCCTAACTTTTGTACAACTTGCGTTTTATGCGTATTTTTGTCTGGTTTCCTTTTTCAGAATGATTTTTTTTATCCATCTTGTCTTTCATAGAGCCATTATTTTTCTGTGCTTGTAATAAATTAGTTGAGTTTGTTACGCGCAAATCCTAGGTTACTGAGTAGCTTCTATTTCTCCTGAGAGATCTTATTTATAACTTACCTGCTGCGTTGAATTTGGAAGTAGAGCCGAGTTGGTTAGCATTTTTATTACACTTTATTATTTTTAAATATATTGCCAATAACCTTAAGGTTATACAGACATTGCGACCTCAAATTATACATTCGTATTCATTCACGATGGACCATCGATAATTAACTTACCCAGAAAAGTTTTACTGGAGGTACAGACAACGACTGTAGCTACTAAGTCACGGCCCGACCCATACACTATTATTATTAATATTAATATATTATTATGATATATTAATATTTTGCCATCAATTAAATATTAAATGTTCGCGATGGTCGGGTGAGCATAAAGTTTGTCGCTGGGACATTACTCGCTTTCTCTTGAACACCCAAAGTGCACAGCACAATATACCCACTCGTCTTTATAGTTCTCACAACTCTAAACTTAGCTATAGAGCGTTTTTATAAAAATTGGAACTAATGTTTTTATACACATATGAAAAGGGCCAATTCAGCAATATTTTAATTTAAATATTTTATTATTTAAAACATTTCCATTTACTAAATTTATTGCATCAATGAAAATTAATTATTTACCCATGTTTACCATTTTACCTAATTATTTATGATTTGTTTTAAAGTTAAATAAAACAAACTGTATAGTATTTTCCACAATAAATTAATATGTCAATAATACATTATTTACAATTACATTTTATGTTCATTAAAGCTTTTATTTTATTAAAGTTTATGTTTAATCATAAATTCAAATATACATCCTTTGCTTTCCTCGTATTTCTCTGTGCTTCAGCAGTAAAACATGC
Source organism: Gymnusa sp. GC000175 (assembly GCA_030264735.1). Classification (NCBI taxonomy): domain Eukaryota; kingdom Metazoa; phylum Arthropoda; class Insecta; order Coleoptera; family Staphylinidae; genus Gymnusa; species Gymnusa sp. GC000175. Next base: position 10,646 of record JARJDX010115005.1, on the reverse strand, counting down.
TGGGCACATTACATCTAATTTCAGGCGAAATATGAAACATATACAGTTTCTTTCAACTTTACCCTTGGCAAGTTGTGCTGCTTTTATTCCTGTAAATGGTATTGAAGTTTTAATATCTTGCATTAATAGATTTGTAATTCAGGCAAATTAGAAGCAGTTAATTGTCCCTTTGTAATCTTACTATAAAATCAGATGAGTATAAAGTAGCAGATTGATAGATTTATATTGAGATACGTAAGGTAATTTCGCAATAAAATACACAGCCATAAAGCTGCATTTTGTACTTCCACTTTTCTTTTGCATGTTTTAGTAGTTAAGGTATAATATGCAGGTTGAGTATCCGAGTCCCACTTGCAGGAAACTTAAAATAAAATAAAAAAGTTGGAAGAAAAAGCGTGGAGTGTAATTAAGATTTATATTTTATGTATGAAACATTATCATGCATGCTTGAGTCTCTAGTATAGAAGTACACCAAAGTGAGAACTTGGGGTAATTGTAACGCCTAAGAGGATAAGGAATTTCAGGTGTTGAAGATTATTTACTTTCTAGCGTGAAATTAGGGGAACTTAAGTTAATTTCTAGCTGCTTTCTTAGGAGCTTATAACAATATTTCGAAATGCTGCACATCACACGGCACGATAAAACATTTTATACTACAAATTATTTGCAACTTAATATTTTATAATTTCCTGATGGCTTAAGCTGTCATTTTTATATTCCTAATTTTACAAATTGTATATATTTGCAAAAGCGTTTTTTTTTTATTTATTTACAATAAATTTGTTAAAAATGGCTACCATCTAATTATAAACACAAAGTTTTGAATTAATATTAAAGGGGTTTCGTATGGACCAGAGAAGATTATGTAATTAGTTTATATACTCGAGTTTCTGCAATTGGATGCTTACAATACCAAACTTTGATGTATGTATCAGCAAAACTTTACCAAGCTTTGCTAAACTTACTTTAACGCAAAATGTTGATATCCTTACATTAATACTCAACAAATTTTAATAACCAACATATTAACGCATATTAAATTTTAAAATGTCTATTGCTGTATAACTTTGTTTTATTATTTTTAATTTTTTTAAAGCACTTACACATGTAATATAATTTAAGTTGTAAGCATTACAGACAGAGAAGGAGCTCTGTTGCTACTTTATTTCTTAACACTTTTGTACTATAACTACTTTTTTTTCTTGTCAATTGGTTAGAGTCAGCTGCTCAGATAGGTGTGATTAATATAATATAATTAGGATAAATATAAATATTTGGGCGCCAGCAAATTTAAGATTTTCAGAAAAGGACAATTACAAAAGAATCATATACTATCTTTCATGTAGAATATGACTTACAATATTAGATTCGGGATTTATAATAACTTTAAATCTTTATAATCTGTTAAAAAACGATATATTTTACAAACAAAAATGTCACTTACATAAAAAAAACTATCAACAATTTTTTTTCTTCTTTTTTTTCGTCAACTCTAACAATTCATAAATTTGAAAATAAACTATAATATAACACTATTCTTAAGTTCAATTGACTTAAATAAAAGCAATTAATAATGGATTAAAACGCAACAATAAGTTTAACTTGTATATTGCATATGGACAACATGTCAAATTAAATAAAATTTAAAAAAGATTTAACTTTTACTGCCCAATTCAGTTATTAAAGTGTTGTTATAATTATTAAAAAGTATGCCTTAATTTCCTCTTGGTCGGGCTCGAGGGCAGTTGGTCTCCGGTGCACGTAATTGCCTTCCAGTAAGAATGGTTATGGGACATTTTCTTATAAAACCGTAAATTAAGCTCTGAACGACAGGAGGTTCTTCATCAATGACCTTTTTCTCGAAGGCAGAACCAGTGTTTAAAAAAACATAGCTACAACATTTTTCTTAATAAAATCATCCCTAATAACGAACATCTACTACTATCTGGAACATTTATCAGTTCTTTGCCTTGATATTTGTGGTGTTTGTGGGGTTACATCCTATTGAATGATTTTTCTAAATATATACATACTATGTTTACATTATTTGTTTATTTACATCAAGTGATGACATGGGTTTTTTTCTCTTTAGCCAACTAACTTCACATATACGATAAAATAGTTTTAAGACTTTAGTGTTCCTGTGCAGTTGAAGATGGACTTAATGTTTTTTAGTGTAATTCTTTAATTATTTTTTTTTTCTACAGTTAGCATCATCAAGTTGTAATTGGATGTTGGAGTTTCTTAGATACCATATTGCATTTGAGTCGGAGTTTTATTTTGGAAACGCTGTATAATGTTCATATTCTTTTTTTGAGGTACAATCTTACAGTGGAGAATCTTATATTCAAAAAGGTTTGATAATCGGATTATAAACAAGAACTTTATTGCGAATAGAAAGTTGCGAATTACTTTTAAATTACCAGTACATGGATAATAATTTAATATTTAGTTGTTGTCTTTTAATTTAACATGCTCTTTTCATCAAAGGTGGGCATCAAGGTTCATACCTAAGTACTTGGCATAATTTTGATGATGTATTTTATTTCCATTAATAGTCACTGGAGAAATGTCATACTTTTTGTTAATAAATTTTACATGCACAGATATCGTTATCGATTTATCGTTTAAATTTATTTTCAGTTTTAGTTTAGTTTTTGTTTATTTTTCGATCGATTATAAGGCTCCTTGCAGCTCCTTATGTCGCAAGTGCTAGATCTTTGTCGACGGTTAAAAAAGCTAAGAAGCTGAGTCGTCGGCAAATGTAGTTACAGTAATATTTCTTAAAACGGGCATGTTATAGGAATACAATGAATACACAACACTATCTTGTAGACCCCAGCCGATATTGGATGCAGCATAAAATAGCCTTTTTCTTGTTTCACTCGAAAGTAGCGATCAGTTTAGTAAAATAATTCGGTATAACATGTTGGAAACATGTTTTTCAATTAAATCAACATACCTTTGAGCCATACATGACCAAAGGCCTGTGATAGGTCAAGAAATATCTTTTCTATATTGTTTGTTCCTTGATAGACTTGATCTATTGTGAAAAAGTTCTTAGAAATCTTTGCAAACCAAATTGATGGCTTGAATTTTTTTATGCTGGGATTTAGTATTTTTAATAGAATTTTCTCAAACGGTTTACTAAAGGTTAATTTACTAATAGATCGGTATGACGAAATGTCACTGGAATCTTTTCCAGATTTGGGAATTTTTATTCTTTGCGAAAATTACCAAATTTGCGAAATATACCGAAGCCTTAAGGCTGCATTAAGAATATGTGTCTTTTAAAATAATAACACAGAATTATTCAAAGAGATTTTTTTAGATTCATATTTTGCATAATTTTATTAGAAATTTGCCAGGGAGACACTGGTTTAAATGGGGAATTGTCGTTAAAATTTGTTTCTTCATATGTCATATTGTCTTGCATTATATTAGGTTTAAATATAGTTTCAAGATAAATAACACTTCAGCCTTTACCTCCTTGGATCGTAGCCACTTTCCACAAGAATCTATTATTGCTGGTATATACTTTTACAGAATCTAAAACAATAAAAAAAAAATTTTAAAGTGCCTCCTGATCAAAAAATATACTAAAATTTTTAACATAAAGTTAAGCTACCTACGGTTAAAAAAGTACTTAAATTTTTATTGCTTGCAAAGGGTTAATTAAACGTTAAAATCGCAATAAATTTTTATCGTGCTTCAAGTCGTACTAAACCCGGATACACTTTACACAATTAATCAAAATAATTACCTACGGAATATATTCCAATCTGTAGATAAAAAAATCCATGGGAATCTAATTTACCTTAGGCAAATTATCAAATCTTACTTCTAGTAAGCAAAATTAACATTTACAGATTAGATGAACCTATAAATATCACATTGTAATTTAATCTACCACAGACAATTTATCAACTTTCAGCAACTCTCTTCCAACTGAACAACAGACAAAAAAAAGATGGAACACAATTTTATTAAGTTATAACTGCACAATGACTTTACATTCAAACCGCTTATCCTAAAATTTCTGACCAAAAAAAAAATCAACACGTGCTATATTTATTTATCTTAGCAAAGTGGCATCAGAAGAAAACGAATTAAATTAAAGAACAGATGCAAATAAATTAAATACAAATGAATGCTGTAAGGAGATTTAGCAATTATAAAATAATAAAAAAGAAAATAAAAGTATATTAAGTTCTTTATTTACCGCTAGTCTTATAATAGACATGTAGTCATACGCTTTTTCCAGATGTGGTAAAGCTACCTGAGTCTCTTTGTTACATCAAAGTCTCTTTTCTAGAACTACTTTTTGGGTTTAGGCATTGTCTATCACCGATCAACATGCCCCAAAGCCTGCCTGTTATTTTGGCTGTTTTTCTTTGTTTGATTTCGTCTTTTATTAGATTTTTTAGTATATTATTTTATAGTTGTTATTGCAGTGATTTCTATGTGGATTCTAAGGATCGTTTTTTTACTTTTTTATGGATAGGGAAGATGTAGGATTTTTTCTTTTTTTTTAAAAACGATCATTTTATTTAGACATCTTTTAAAAAGATTTCGAATCATTTCTATTGGTTTTGGTGGCCCGCCTCCGACTAATTAGGCTTATGGCTTTTTTCTGGGTCTAAGATTTTTTTATTTTGATCTTTTTACTGCTTTTTTTGACTTATGTTAAACGAATTTTTTTTTGTTTCTGCTAATAGTCCTTTGATGTGTTTATCTGATGTATTATTTAATATGGTAGTAGTTTTACCCGTTGTTATTATTATTATTCTCTTTCTAGCTTTCACACCTTTAATAGTCCGAAGCAAAGTTTTTATCTTACATTATTTTTTTTTACTTTTACTGTTTATCGTTTTATATTCTGCTCTAGTTTATCCATTGATATTCTTTACCAAAACAGTAATAACCAAACTAACGCGAAGCCCACCCTAGGCTGGTATCTACTTTGTTTTTTCAATAGCAAAATTCGCAGCTACAACCTGAATCTTTAGACAAGCAGAAGCTTTTAAGATGTGGGTGTACTGACGATTGTTGCGAGAATCGTGAAAGTAGTACAGAACGAATGTTTTCAAAATAGCTGAATTAAATATCGAAAACCTGCTCTCCAAGAAAATAAATTATAGCATTTTGCGATACTTCAGTCACGTCTCAAGAACAACGGAAAAATTATTAGTACAGGGAAAGATCGACAAACGAATTGTCACCAACCCACTGGGTAGACAAAATGATAAAAATGGTTGGTCATTCTCTTTTTGAGGCCACAGAAATGGCCCGGGAGAGACAGAATTGAAAAGCAATAATCCAAATGGTATAGTGCCACTAAACCCTCATGAAGTGTATAAAGACCAAATAATGAACTTAGAGAGTGAAACGTTGGTAATAAGAAATTAAACTACGCGATTTAAATACAAAACTAACAAATATTTTAAAATTAATTTTTTTTTAAATATGTATTATCCAAGTCTGCTAATCACCAATCCACAAACTATGTGTCAATAAAAGCATAAATTTTCTGAGGGAAATGTAAATTTTATAATAGAAAAGTTTCGTTAGTTAAACATCTAAAGAAGTATAGAAATAAGAAAACTCATCATTAATATTTACAGCAAACTTTGATACAAAACTTGTGTTTAATATAATTTTAATAATAAATTTCAAAGATTTTAAAGCTTTTATGAACTTTTACTTCCCACCATTAAAGGCAACATTTATATTAAATCATATTTACAGGGCTTAAAAGTTATTTCAATATTAAATAAGACAAAAAAATAACAGTCTTTATTAAAAGAATTATTTTACTACATTTTCTGTTTAGAAGAATTAATTAAAAAAACGCAATTTTTTTTGTTGTGAAATGTATGATGGCAATAACTAGATATTAACATCTGTTGCTTTTGAATGATAACCTATTTCATTAATTGTGAGCTGAATATAATAACAGTATGTCTCTGCCACTTGATGGGAATAAATTTAATAAAATATTGCTTAACAACAAACAAGGATGAGTATCTAAAATGTTAAAGTTTGTAATATTGATAAGAACAAAATTTATTGCAAATTTAATTCTAACCACTTTTGTGGTTAATTGAACTTGACAGTTTTTGAAAAAACATTTGCCGCCTGTTAGGAGGACACAGACATACAGATAGACACCACTTCAAAAACAACTTTTTCGGAATGATGGGAGTCAAAAACGGATATTTCCGCAAAAATATCTATTTTTAAAATTTTTGCGATTACTATACTTCTTTGTACTTCATAAATAAAAGAAAAATTAATTATCAAAATATAACGATTTACTGTTATTGAGGTATCTGTTAGTTTCACTATTATAAATACCATTCGCTAGTATAATAATTTGGTTATTCCAAGGTAATTATAGTTGACATTAGTCTCCTAGAGTCCCACGATTACATACAATATTCACACATTAATTTATCATTAGGCCGTTTAGCTAAGTAAACTTAACAATAGCGATAATAGACAATGTAAAACTTTAAGCCATTATACAAAATATTCAACATAAAATATATAGAAAAAAGATAATTATTGTGGAAAGGGTGACTATAAATAATAATAATAATTAAAGAAAAATCTTTATCAACAATAATATAAAGTGTAATTTAATAATAATACTTAGACAGTTAGTTTTTACAGTTTGCATGTATTTAAAAAGGCTAAACTGTGAGCTGTTTTAAAGCTATAAGCATTTATAGCCTAGTCATTTTAATATTTATGTATTCAACAAGGTGTAAAATATTTAACATCAGAAAAAATGATGTGGAGTTATAGGATATTATTAATAACGACGCTATAAAAGAATATACGTAAATATGGATCATATTATCATTTATCGCATTATAATATATAGGGTGGTTAAAATGTCTGGAAACTGTCAGATATCTCAAGAAAAACATTTTGAAATAAAAAAAAACAAACACACTTGTGTTAAATTAAAATAAATGTTAAAATAAAGCTACCCTCCTCTCTTCTTATAGCTCCCTCTTGAGTGCTTGGCTTATTTCGACCTCCTATTTACCCTTCCTCTCTAGTCTGAGAAGTCGGAGCTTAGTCTTCAGCGAGTGAACTAGACTACTTGTCCGATCCGCAAGTCTGGTAGTTACATATGTCCTTGGCCCCTTTGGTACCAGTCCCAAGCCTAAACTCTCATCAACAAGGGATGAGATAAAAGAATAAAAAGGAGTAACAACCTCTAAAAAAACTAGGGCTCATCTGGCCCAAGTATCACCCCTCTTTAAGGTCCCCTGCCTAGGGAACTAGATGAAAAAGAACCAATGGCGGACATTGGTTTGAAAGACAAAAGTTTTATAGAAGATGATTGGCCTCTCGGGTCCTGAAAGACAATTAATCTAGGGAAAAAAACCTCAAAACCAAATTACCTTGTCCTCCAAGTCGGTGGTTAAGTCAATGGTCCTTTCCAATTCCCGTGTACCATGATTTTCGGAGTCTGCACGTTTTCGTCTTCTTGGTGGTTGCCACTGTAACATCTGCGTTGGCCATCGGTTTTCAACCATTTTTTTTACGTTTCCGAACCATACAAAACTTCGCTTTTCGATTCGATATATATTTGTCGAATCTATATGTATTCTGTCTTTAATATTTTCGTTTCAGATTTTCTTCATTCTTGAAATCTCAGCACTGATACTGCAAAGGTAATCCATTTCGGTTGCTGCATTTGTTTGTTTATTGCCCATACCTTACAGCCATAGCACAAGACTGTATCAATCATCGCCCGCCTGATCCGTATCTTTGTTTTGTTTTTTCCTACCATAAGAAGTTTAGGCAACCCAGAACTCTTCTGCACCCATTTATTCGCTGGTAAATGTCTATGTCTATTATACCTCTTTGGTTTATCAACACACCTAACTATTTAAAGTTTTGGAACTCCTTAATTTTTGTGTTATATACACATACGTATCTAAGTTTTCTTAAACTCGCAGGTAATTGGTTTTATTAATAATAATATTTATTTAGGAAGAAAATACTTTTTTGTAGGCCCCACCGTAGATATTGTGTGTATGGTCTTAAAATTATAAACTTTAGATTGAACGAGACCAGTGCGATAATAACCTGATCCAATTTCTGAGCATTTTTGTTTCCACTATTTCAAAGCTACTTAAAGACACATAGTATTTTAGATACGCCGCACCACTGGCGAATGCCCTTTATTATTGTTGTGGCTTGTGTCTTTTCGCATTTGATAACTGTGTTTGCGTTTGTTTATAGTTGCTCGATTATGTTTCTTATGTAAGTTTTGATCTGTGGTTGTTTCAGTCAGTATCATAGTTTGGTGTAACGCACATTAATAAATGCCTTTTTCAGATCAATGAAAGCAAGATGTGCCTCTTATCCTACCGTGGTTTGTTTTTCTACAAGTTGTTGCAGGATAAACAGCTAGTACGTACAGGAGCGCCCTGGGATTTACCCACTTTGATTTTTGGTGATTCGGTGTCCCACTGATGCTCGTATTTTGTTCTGTAGTACGCCTTCAAATAAACGATATATTAATTTAAAAATAATCTTAGAAGAAAATCTCCGGTCGTTTGCCTGATAGATTATTATCCTTAATGTTGCTATGTGGTCCGTACTTGATCGGAATCAAGGTTTTATTCTTTTGCCATTATCTTGCTTATTACGTTATTGTCCGCATTTTGTTTTATCTTCTTTTTTTAATGCCTTTACTATTATTGCCTGCTGGCCATAATACTTTCTATTTTTAGTAGTTCTGCCAGTATTGTGTCAATGTTTATTGCTTTTTTAGTTTTTAATTGTTGTATAACTTTTTTACCCTTTCTTGTCCAAAATCTGCTGTATATATGTTTAGTATTGGTTGCTTTACTTATTTTTCTAGCTCTCGGTTTTCTGAGAGGTTTTGGGCTGCATATGCATATTTTCTTGAAGTATTAAAATCTTTTTCTTATTTTTCAAAATTTTCTTTATATTTCATTGCCTTATTCGTTTTTTATGGTATCCGTACCCTATCTGCCACTTATCGAAACAGTGTGATTAAAGTCATAATAAACCATTGGCACAAGTTCTTCAACTATTAGTTGGAGTATCCTTTATCTTTCTTCATGCCTTCTTACATGATCAAAATATTCTAGTTTCCTAGATTTGACCAAAAGTACTATTTTGGGCTCTTTCACCATTTTTCTTAAAATATCTGTATTGGATATTCGATATAACCATGTCACTTTTAGGATTCGCTGGTATGTCCACATTTCGAAGTCCTCCTTTGAGTTTCTTGCGTTAGGGTCTATGCTTCGAGACCGTACAGCAGGATTAGGAATACATACATTCTCAGTCTGATTTTTAGTTGCAAGCTCAAGTCATTTCCACTGAACACTTTTGTTTGGATAAATACAGCACTGCTTTCTCTATTCTGATTTTGATTTTAATAGAACGATTCCATTTATGATTTATATTTGTGCCCAAATAGGTGTATTTCCTTACTTTGCCAACATAAAGTGGTGTAGAGAGTGGGTTTTTATTATTTACAACCATATACTTATTTACATTTAAGGATATACCATACTTCTTACTGCAGAATTCCATTCTGTTCATTAGCAGTTAAAGCCCCACTTTTTTGTCTACCATTATGATAGAATCGTCTTCATCCCTCGGGTTATAATGCTCCCACATATGTCTATACAGATTTAATGCTTTTACAGAAATGGCATTTGATAGTAATGTAATGATTTCCTACTATATAAGGGGTGTATGCTGGTGACGTGACGTGCTAGAAGGGTGTTTAAAGAATGTATTCGTAATAACCCTTTTCCCTTTTTCTGAAAAATTTAACCAATCTTCTCTTTCATTCTGTAAACATAGGCCGTGTTTTTTTCCTTTTCTTGTCCAACTTTGGCATTATATTTCTTGGCGAACTTAGTACAGAGAGTAGTACTTAAAATTCTTCCACCTCTGTATCTGCATTCTAAAGGCCTGGGGCATACACCAATATTAATGCTGAATTGTGCTGCCTGTAGTTTTAACAATATAATTCTATCTGAGTGTGTTGCTACTTTTATAATAGATTTGCTCATTTTTTATGGAATAAGGGCCACACCATTTTGGTGCTTTTTATCGTTATTACCAGAATGGTTGGATATCGTGCAGCACCCTGAGCTGGCTCATTAAGTTTTTTTTTATTATGTGTACCCTTTTTTATTTTAAATTTGGGAACGACCAAATTTTCACTTCCTCATCTGTCTTAGTCATAACGTATACTTTTGGGTCTAGGACAGTTCGGCGCGGCCGGTTTGGCGCGGCCGTTTTGGCGCAGAGACGTTTTGGCGCAGGACGTTTTGGCGCAGGACGTTTTGCCACAGGGACGGTTTGGCGCGGGCCAGTTTGGCGCGATTACCTATATTTGATTAATTTATGCAAAATAATGATCAATTTTATTGGCAATATTAAAAGTTTAACAAATATTTAATATTTAATGTGGATTGGAACATAATCAAATATATGATTAAGAGTTTTTCATCAAAAGTTTAAAATATTTTTTCTGTTAAAATCAACTGTTGAGTCCATGTATTGTTGAAAAAAAAGTGGTAGTATAAAACTTTTAGAAAGGGTATGCTTGGGGTTCGGAATCGCGTCTCGTT
>JARJDX010115004.1:0-18627 GCA_030264735.1 Gymnusa sp. GC000175 | reverse complement strand
TGTAAGAATTATATTAAATTCTTTTGATAGTGATAGTGTTGTGGTAGATGTTAAGGATACAATTTTTACACTTTATAAAGATAAAATATTGTAATCCTGCAAAAAAAAAGTTGAGATTTAAGTGGCAATCCACTTATTAGGGTACCCTGAACAAGAATGGACCAAAATTAAAAAATGTCTGTGTGGATGTGTGTGTGTGTGTGTGTGTGTGTGTGTGTGTGTTTTGTGGGCAAGGTTTCTCAAAAACTATAAAAGATATCACCACAAAAATTCATATTTAGGCTTTTAACAAAAATTGAAGGAGCCTAGTTACTTTTGGCTGAAATCCACCAACGGTAGTTTATTGGTGGGGTCTTTCGGTTTTTTGCAAATATTTGAAAAACCATCAAGTTTATGGAAAAAACATAAGTGTACAAAGGTGTCTAGAATTAAATTTGAAACAAATTTTGTTGCTATGATTTTTAAAAAAATCAACATTTAAAAAAAAATTATGATAAAGTCAGGTGGTGACATCATATTTTTTTTTTTAGTTTTTCCATATTTTTGAAATTGAGATTCTTTAAAGTTTATTTCGCTTATTGCGCTTTCAGCTTAGAAATTATTTTTTTGTTACTTTTTATCTGCAGCTAATAGGTTATAGAATGGTAAAATTATTAATTATTAAAAAAAAATATTACAAAAAACGGCTAACGCTCGTAAAATAATTATAAAACATTTTTTTTTTGGCAATAAATATTGATCAAATCTTGTTCATTATCCAAAAGTAGTTATTACTCATTAAATAAAAAATTAAACGCAAAAAACTGGTACATTAATTAAATATATTAATTACAAACAAAATGATCATGATAATTTAATAATTGGTAATAATGTAAACACTATTAATTATAATTAAATTGCCAAGGTTATAGTTAAAGCACTAACAAGATTTAAATTTTCTTTTAAATCATCGCAACAATTAGACCTTTTCAACACTAAATTAATTTGTAAATTTCTCATTTTGGGCATTTAAATTTAAAATTTTGCAAATTTTTGCATTATTTAATTACAAATACAGGGTGATTCAAATAGAGTAGTCTACTATGTATAATGTAAAGAAACCTTTTAAGAAATTCTAGTTGTTTTTTAAGTAAAGATGTTAAAAGGTGTTTTATGTGCCGATGATTTATTTATCTTTGTAGCTTTATTTTATCAATAAATAAAATAAATTTTTAAAATAGAGCCGAATTAAATAAAATTTAAAATATCTTCAACCAATAGAAATAGTAGTATTTATTAAAATTTCCTTGAAATCATTATTTCACCAATAAATAAAATAAATTTTTAAAATAGAGGCGAATTAAATAATTCTCTATCTTTTTTATTATTAAAGATTGATTAAATGGACAATGTTTTTTGTGCTGACTTAGATTCTACTAAAAAATATTGAAAATTCGAAACAGTTTAAAAAATTATTTCAAAAAAACCGACAATCACGAATTTCTAAAAAGTCAAAGTCAATAATTTGATAATTTCTTAGTTAATTTTTATTTTAATATGCATGTGTTTCATATCTTTATTTAACAGTGTTAAACACCACTTTAAGTACCATTTCAAAATTAAGTTAGTACCAATAACTCGAAAATAGTACAAGTTAGAAAAATTTTAAGAACCTCTGGTTATTCTCCGCAAAAAAGTGCTTTATAAAGTGTAAACTAAAATTGTGTATTTTTTTTATTTAAGAAAATTTAAGCCAAAAACCAAATCGGCAAAAATTTAAATTTTCGCTTTATCTAGATACCTATGCATATTTTTGGAAAAACAAATACATTATTAAATTATTCTTCTAATTCAGAAACTTTGCCCCGGCACCCTGTATACCAAAGCTTTCTTATATATTAATTTTTTAATAAACAAAATGTAAATTCATATAAAAGGGGTAGCCTATTGTAATCTAATAGTATCGATTTATTGAGGGTTCTAATTAACGAATTATCAAAAGACATTTTTATAAATTTTTCAATAGACCGTTAAAGACTTCGAATTAATGAGAGAAATCGAATAAACAGGGTTCAAATTAACGAAGTTTGACCCGCAATACTCATGGTAAGCTACTTAACTTGGACCGCCGTGTATACAATCTGCTCTAATATTAAAATGCATTTAATTTTTAGAGAAAATCAACACTAGAGTAAGCTTTAAAAACACTGTAATTTGAGCTTACACTTAGTTTAAATTTTAGCACACAAATCATCTACTTTCAATTTTACTAAATGTATCTATAAAACAAATTAAAATTGAAAGCATCTGGACATTTCTAACTTATCTAAAGCAATTTTTTTTCGTATTCATAAAAATGCATTTTTTTTAGTAAGTAAGTAGTGAATTAAAAAAATCAAAACAGCAAATCAAAGGGTGTAGAACTTACAATAAAATATATATTCATTTAATATCAAATAATATTCTTCGTATTGATTTTTATTTTTATAACTTAATTAAACTTAAATATTTTTTAAATTAAAAACACCAAAATGTGATTAATTAACAAAAAAATATAAATCATATTGTAAAATTCATTTCGTGATAAATTACTGTTCTTATTTGACTCAAAGTTTCACATATAATAGCAATAATATAAAAAACGTAATCTAAAAAAAATTATTGCAATTTGTAAAATAATTCAATGTTACTTATTATGTGAGCTAATGATAATTTTTTATTATTCATGTCATTTTAAATATATGATTGCACACGTACCACAGTTTTTCTCTCGTTATTCTTATTTATAACTTTAATAATTGCAAACGTATTTGTTTGACCTTGCAATAAATAACATAAGATATTTAAATTAAACGGGACAAACATTCTGCTTGATAACAATATTTAAATAGTAATCAATGGAATACTTTAAATAGCTTATTGGGTTTTGTTATATTTAAGTTTTAATATATAAAAATTTAATTTAAAATTTTAGTACATATTAAAAAATTACATAATTTTTATAAAACTCATAATTATTAAAAAAAATGTTAAGAATTGTTTTATAATTATTATAAAACTCTCTTTACAGTTATTTCTTTAAAAGTTTACCTTAAAAAATTAATAACATATGATACTAAAAGTGTAAAATTTAAATGAATATTTGCTCTAATTAATTATTTGCATTAATGTAGGGAAATTTTTTTTATATAAATTACTGCTAATATTATTGTATAATATTTTTTAATTTAATTTTTAATTATTCTAAAAATTTAGTAAAATAAACATTATTTCAAGTAATTTTAAAACCAAATAATATATTTTTGATAATGTTAGTTGTTTATTATTTGTAATTAAAATGCTTATGTTAAAAATGATTATAATTAATTAACTTACCTTACTCATTTTGAAATTTTTATGTAATAAATATCCAAAAATAATAATATAGAAGTTATCGAGGGATGTTGTGTTATGTACTTGAAAGACACTAAAGAGAAACTGGTGTTTCTTTACTCTAAAAGCATTTATATCTGTGAACTCTTCCGCACAACTTCTTGGTACTATAACTGTATAGTGACTTTGTTCGCTACATCATACCGCGGACGTGCGAGTGTAAGAACCTTTCTCCACCACTTTCTCTTACCATTTACTCCTAGAAATTAATATGTAATATTTATGCACTACAAAAACATACATTTTGTGCTCATGTTATTCCTTTTAATTTTATAACCGACAAATGAAAGTGTGAGCTTTGTTGTACAGTATTAGATTTGATACAATCATTGATTGATTTAGTGCTAAATATTTAAAAGTGCTAAAATGTTTATGTTAATTTTATTTTTATTATTAATATTATAAACACCCAGATTCTTCTGTGCCTCTCGAATGCATTATTAATACGTTACTACAATCACAAAAAAGAAGAGTAGAATCCCTCTTGATGATGATATTGAATTTGTTGCATTTAATATTTTATTGAAATATCTTTTCATACCATACTGAGTCATAATTATGTCAATAGCAACAGCAAAGATTCTATTCAATTAAAAATCATTGTATTTCGCATCAAGTGATTTAAAATAATTTTTGGTTTACTCATAGAATAACAGAAAGCGCTAGAATTTAGCTTTAAGTAAAATTTTGTCAGGAGAAAAGGCTACTGTCCGCATTAAAGAAAAATCATGCAAAAAGCTTTACAAAACAGATGCAAACATATTAAGAAATAATATACAAAAGGGCCATAGTGTCCGCAAATGTATGAAATAAATAAATTAAAAAAAAACTAAAAGCTTAGGTCACAATGACGGTGAGTGTGTAAAAGACCTCCACCGCAAATACAAATACAAACAAAGAATATGAAACTTAAAAGTGGTGTCACAAATTAGGACTGTACAAAGACAAAACAACAGATCGCTGGTCATGTCCCATTCAAAGCTAAGTCTTTAGGTCCGTCTCTTTAAAAAAGAAAGAAATGATCCTGCTCGACTCTGCTCTGTTTGACCAAATATCCGCTACATTTTCTTGCAGCCAGTGGAGATCGCGAAATGTAGCGAGCTTCACACATTCTCCTAATTTTTCTATATATATTTGGTGGTAGGAGGTGGGATTATTATGACCACACAAGGACGGGTGGATACCACACCTTCCCTTCTCCTAAGGGCGACCACCTTAGGTTGACTTTTCTTCCTTAAGCTTGTTGTTAATAAAGCAAATCCATACCCTCTTACATACTGCGATGACATTACGTTTTACCCATCCTCATCGGGCTTTACAGGAGGAAAGGCAATCTCTTCGCGAAAAGTTCGCAACGCAACGTTGGCCGACTTATTTCCGCTGATCGTATTGTGGCATTTTTACACTGCACCCTAGACGAATCAAAGCAATGAATCGACCGTGAGGATGTTTGAGATGCTTTGAATAGCACCCAGGGAATCGAAACACACGAGGAATGTACCTTGATATTCAGAGTTGTCAGGACCGCATAAAACTGGCCAGATGGCATAAAGTTTTCCTGTGTTGACTTTGACGAGAGGAGATACTGCCCAAGATCTTGTTACCTCGAAGGTGATGCAAACGCTTTTCACACCGCGGTCGGTTTTGATTCCGTCGGTGTACACATCTTAAGACGGAGGATATTCTCAGAGGATGTCAAAATCTGCACCGTAAAACTACATGTCTGCTTTCGTTCCTCTTAAAGGTCCAGACGAGCGACCACCCTTGGCAAAAACCAGGGCGGATTTGCGCCGGACCCTACTTGAAATCCTAGCAACATAGTTACGGAGGAATTTTTTTTCCACATAACGGTATGAGGTTTTACTGGATTTACAATACACGCTATCCGTAGGACTGGTCTAAAAGGCATTATAAATTGCTTTTTGCACCTCGAGGATATATCTTCTATATGCGTTTGCCTTGAAAATGCCCCTTAAAACTAAAATCTTTAAAATAAGACTGTATTGACGCAAGAAATAGACTAGGTGATTCCTTAATAAATAGGCAAGGATCATAATGCGGTTTCTATAGTCGGCAAGTTTTCGATGTGATAAATGGAACCTATTAATCCGGTCCCTCTTTAACATCTTTGGCACACCACACGCCCATGGTCCGACTGTCCATTGCTTCCAACAAATAAGTATTCGTCCCAACCAGTTTCGTTACTCGTGCTTCCACATACTTTGGTGCAAGTTTGGCGTTAAAGTAACTTGCCCCATCCGACAGCGCGTAATTTCTCCGCTACACAATCTGCCCCGGGACAAATTGTACGTTTCTACGCCTCAAATTGTATATCCTCGCGTTTTTCTCGTACGCGATCTTTAACCGGCCCCGTACTTTCTCATACAGATCTGCTAGCTTCGCGATTTTGTTTGGGTAGTGCTCGCGATCGAATTCGATTGGGTCATCCCCTGATTGAAATATATTTCGAATTTCATGCCAAACTTCCGCTTCGTAATCTTCTGGTAAGAATTCCTCCTTTAACGCTTCTACTAATTGTGACCAAGTCTTAACCCTATCCTTAATTGAACGATACCAAAGAATGGCCTTGCTGGTAAATAAGTCAGCCGCTGATAGCATTAATGCGTCCTCGCTTATGTGTCTCGCGATTTTTAATTCGTTTGCGCGCTCTATGAAACCGTAAATGCTCATATCGCGTACATCTCCTGAAAATTTTAGGTCCTATTTGTACACGGGTACTGAGTTTCGTATGGACGCTACTCCTTTCGTATTAATCGCGTTGGAACTACTATTCGTTAATGTTAGTCCCACAAATGCAGACTCGTTATTGTAATCATTTTCGTCACACTTATTTTTGACTAGAAGTTCGAGTTCTCTGAGTTCTTTGAGCGATAATGTCCCTTGTCTCTCTAAATTCCCTCGGAATCCGCAAAGCGCGAGCCAGTAGGTGCGCGGATTGTGTTTCGATTTGTCGGTATATCGCCGATGATCGGTCGCCGCGTTAAAAGCGCCCCACGTTGGGCGCCAATTTTGTTACGTACCTGTCTGCACCCGCTGGGGATGGCGGGCGGCTAGCACTGCGAAGGCTTCGGATCGTGGGTAGCACGGGGCACAGGGAGGGAATGGGCCCCAAATAAAAGTCTCCGTTACGGAGGAGGTCTTCTATTCTTTTATTAATTACCAATTATATTATTAACTACCCCGGTAGATCACCAATCCGGCACTTGCCGTTTCTTCACACTTTATTATAATTACTTAATAATTCGCTTTTGCGTTATAAAATGATTTTCAGCCCGTGGCAACTTATTGACCTCTCGCGATGGGTACTAAACTTCTATTGATTTTCAACATTTAAAATTTTGTCTTTTAGGACCCTCCGCTAACACGATAGCTTTCCGAGCTATTCGTCGTGACCGCTCGCCTGTTTACGGCTGATAACATTATCAATAGAGTTGGTTGCCTACGGGCACTGCCGAAGAGCTCACTATTTGAGTTTTTACGTTACAATGTGATAAATGGAAACGCTTGTGTATCGGCTTCTGAAAAGACGAATGCTTTACAATCTTTTATTCATGGCTGCAGTTGATTTATCAGCTAAAAATTGCTAGGTCGTCTACATACAGGTATTTGTCTTTAGGGGCTGAAACGGAATCTGCAATATCGTTGAGCGCGTTAGTAAACAAGTTTATTGTAAAATTCTATTTAATTTTTTTTTAATACTTAATCAATGTGGCCTCTATAACCTCTAACAACAATGTGAGAAACCCAAACATGACTAGTATATAAGAGCGGGCCCTTAGTGTCTCTATATTTTGGAGTCCCTCTAGGATAGGAAGTGTTAGGAAAACGGTCGCCATATTTAGCCAAACGGTTAAAAAAAGTTCTGTTTATTTAGGATTTCATAGAAACTAAGGGGGTGGGTCCGATTTGGGAGAAAAAAGTAAGCTAGTTAGCACTAATATACACCCTATTTTCTTCTTCATATGGTGCCTTATCCGTTGCGTATTTTGGCGATTAAAATGGTTATTTTTTACTTTGTCGACTGCTTGTCGAACAGTGGACGTGAGGACAAACGACTGTCGTAGATTTTAAAGCTTTATCGGTGCTTCCCAAGTTTTTAAGGGGGGACACAAGATTTCACATTTATTTTCTTCGTGACCCAATGTACCAGAAGAAAAAATTATATTCAGTATTTATCGAATCATTTTATCTTGGAGGTTTGTTCAAAATATTGAATTTTGATATAAAAGTCTGTTGAGGTTTTTTCAGACATTTTTTCTTTTCTTAATTTTTTTTCTATTGCACAAAAAAATGTTTTCATTAACAATAATTTAGTTACGACCCTGCATATTTAAATTTTATTTATTTATATGTACATTAGATATTTAAATTACACTACACACATTAGCTTCAATTTTAATAAATTTTAAGTAACATTTATAAAAAGGTTTTATATTGTTTATTAATTAAAAACTTAAAAAATATTAACGTAATCAAATTTTACGCCTACAAATCTAAATCCTTTTATATTTCCTACAATTTTAACACTCCTTAAATTATAATTATACGTTGCTAGGTGGATATTTTTAATCACTAATGTTATGTAATTTTAAATTTAGAACTTTTTTTATTGGAACCACTTTCGGTTTTAGTGTCCTCCAAACTCCAAATTAATAATTAATTTTTTTATTCTTATTAATAGGTTTTATACCAACCAAAGAATTTTTTTCTCTTGTATATTTTATTTGAAAAATGTGTATGTTATATTTATTGCAAGCTTATATTTATCTTTATTAAAATTTAGAAATAGTTCCATTAGTATTTATTTTGTTTGTGCGTGATTTTATTTAATACACATACAGTCCCATTAATAATGATTAATAACCACGTGACGACGTAGGTAGGCAGCCCAAACCACATTTGATATTTTTAAACTTGCAATCCTGTGCAATTAATAGGATGTTTGGATATTTCAATCCCTGACGTTCATTGTAAGTGACAGTAAAAGTTTATTTGTGTACGTGTTTTTATTTATTTAATACCCCTACATATGATTTTTGTTTTATAGAAATAAAAAATTTATATATTTTTTTAATGTATTATAAATAAAAATATTCGTACTACTCGTAATACTCTACATTTTGGAGTGCAAAGATGGATCACCTACCCGTTGTGCACCCTGGGTAATGCTTACTGATCTTTAACAAAAGATGCTAAAACATCTTCTGTTAACAGCAACTGCATGTGACTAGTCCAATATTTGCAGACGATTCCAAGACCTCGTCAAAGAACCCAAAAGTTCTTCTTTTCTTAGGATGCTGTTTCCCTCCAAAGGTTGGCGATTCAACTGACTCTATTGGTGCGTGAAACTGTTGCTCCAAAGTCCTACCGTACCATTGACGCACTTCTTTAAGACACGAACGTTGTCATCTTCCCACAGATATTTTCCTTTAATCTTCCCATCGATGATGATTTGAAGAATCTGATAACGCTCCCTCCTAATAATGTGTCATATGTACTGGAGCTTTCGTTCCTTAATGGTGGTAAACACTTTCTTTTTTTTTCTTCATCCGCATAGATACTTCTTTGTTTGTTTTTCTTTTTACCCAAGATATACGCAGAATCCGTTGCTATAAATACATCTCAAATGCATTTATCCGATTTTTAAGGGACGGGCTAAGTGTCCAGCTTTCAAAATCACGAAGAAGCACTGAGAATATTTAGCATCTTACCATGCGAATATGGCGCTAAAGGCCTAAGCCCCGACTGGCAAAGAGATTCTTTATAGAGATAAATGTTATTCGTGGCAGTTCAATTCGTGAGATGATTTCCTTCTTGGAGTCGCTCTATTTGTTACAAGGATCCAAGATATTTTACGGATGACACGTTATTTACACGAAGTTCGGTGTCTTGAATAATATAATCAATATAGTTCTGGAAACATTCATGTGTAAACCGTATTGCCGCACGTTGTGCTCTACTATGGAATTTATTAAGTTCTGAAGGTGTGGAAAACAGTTGACTTATATGACCATATCATCAGCAAAACGCAAGTTGTTGATGACTGTGCCATTTACCTTGATGTCCTCCCTTGTATTCTTAAGTGCCACCGCAAACACCGCCTTAGAATAAATGTTAAAAAGGAGCGTGAACAAGGCACAACCCTGACTGACGCCTTCGTATTTCTATTTCTTCAAATTTCATGCCTTCGACTGTGATTTCCGCTGTTTGATTTTAATATAGTTGTGTTACCACGCGTAGAACTCCCGCATAAACACCGGTGGACTTGAGAATGTCGAAAGCTTTTGGTATGAAACAGTCGAAAGGCTTTCTCTAACCGATAAAACAGCGTTTACGACAACATTTTTGTCCCTGTACATTACAAGAAAATGGAGCCTCGCGTGTGCCCATCTGCCTCTGAATCTAAACTAGGTGTTGCCAACCTATTCGCTTGCATCTGGCGTATATGCTTGTGTAGATGATATAAAGAAATACCTTAAGAGCATGAGGCAATACGCACTAAGCACTAAAACCATTACTTAGATCGAGACTGATAGTGTCCATAGTGTCCAAAAACCTTACAATCAGAGCCTTCCCCAATCTTGTCTTTAAAATCGCCAAGAACCATTGTTAATTTCCCTTTCTTCACGAGTTTCATGGCGTCCTCCAAAGTGGAGTAGAACTCTTCTATCACCTTATCCGATTTTTTGCCGGTTAAGGCGTAAGTTGCATCACCAAATAACATAATACAAGCTGTAGAATGTAGGTCTTTCTTCAGAACATGGGTTTAATATAATAATAATTAAAAAATAACAATTAACTGCAAACAAAGAAGATATCTTAGCACACTTATGCGAGAAACACAAATACCACGTTCTCTGCATTGACTGCTGGTATGGAACTCTAAACTGTCAATATACAATAAAGTAATAATATATAACCAGATATTAAAACCAGTCAAGACATACGGTATAAAGCTGTAGGGATGTGCCAAACAGTGCCATGTAAATAGAATCAAACGTTCCAGAACAAAGCGAAATATAGTGAACGCACCATGGTATGTATGCAATAGCGACATCCATCGGCACCTTGGAATTAATGACGTTGCCGGTGTAATCAAACAACTGGTGGCGTCAGAAACCATCAAATCGGAAGACAATCTCATCAAAGCGGTATCTAAGAGTTGATAAAGTCAATAGTTTCTTGGTGTCCTGTTCAGTTAAAGATTAAAATGATTCGATAGATTTCACTTGAAGCGTAATTTATTAGTATTGTTTTACCATTTAACCAGTTCTTCATCTGGTTGATGATTGTTTCTACGAATTTATTTGCATTTTTTAAATAAATATTTTGATTTATTTTTGTTGCCGTAATGGGTTCAAGGTTTTTAGCAATAACCTGTATATTTCCAAATTGAACTTTCCTTCTTGTTTTTAAAACAGACTTGAGATGATGGTTTCAGAATAGTTTATAGCTCCATATTTAAAATAAAGCAAAGATGACAAGCATAAATGTTCTTTTTAATACCTTGCTTAAATTTTGTACACTAAAAAGTGACATAAAACACAAGGGTTTGTTAGAAAGCTCCTTTGTTCCAAGCAACATCAGTAGACAAGAATGGATAAAAACAGAATTATCAAGGTAGTAAAAAATAAGTCTCAAGTGGTAAAAAGTCTATGTGAAGACTATCAAGAAATATGTAGAACGACATCCTAACTAGGCCTCACTGAAGGAACACAGGCCTAGACTTCCTACAAATTAGTAGAAGAAAAATCACACAAAATTTCATAATAAGGTCTTCGGTGTTTTTTTGAGAAAAATTGCGGCTACAAAAAAGTGGTATCCACTTGGACAATTTTGAATTTTGATCAATTCTTCCTTAAAAAAATAATTTTGTTTTGGATAATTATAATATTTTGTACAATAAAGTAACAAGAATTATTTAAAGTTATATTTTATTTTATAACGTAGAAAGCATTCACAATCATTTAATATTTTTTTAATATATTTAATGCTGCATTAATCAAGGATGTGTCATACATACAGAAACAATATTGTAGAAATTTTGCACTAAAGAAGTTTTTCACCTATTTAATATTTATGGACTGTTATTATTTTAACTGTTAGTCATATAAATATTCAAAAGTAAAACTATTCTTGTGCATGCCTTTTTATAATTATTAAACAATTTAATATTCCCAGGACAAAATTAAAACCAAACAAAACTTTCTACGATGATTAAACCATTTGCTACTTAAGGAATACAACATATAGATAGACGATTATTAGATAGAATAATACTTATTATATCCGCTCATCCGCTTACCATATTTGAATAAAAATTATGCAATATTTTTTAATATGTAAATCGGAAGTTATGTAATAATATATTTTCCGCTGCAGTAATAAATATTTTTAAACAGAAATATGTAATTCAATCATGCATTTCACAGTTTGTTGAATATCAATGCAAATTCATATTTTGTATGTATTTTTAACTTTATCATACAAAAGTAAGATAAAGTAATGTAATGGTCAAAAAAATTAAGATTTTTTTGGAAAATACACCATTTATGGTTTTCAAAAGAAGGATTGTACAAAATTAAAAAATGTATAGATTGTTATTTGTTCCTAAGCAACATTTTTAATGAAATTATTTCGATCAGGTTGCAAAAACGTTTTTGTCAAAAGTGACGGATGTTCATCGTCCATCGTCCATCCTTCATCCCCACTACACTACTAGGATTAAAATCATTGCAAATACTACCATTATTATTACAAAAAAAATTCTCTCATGCCAATAAATCTAAATTTTAGATTGACAAAAAATAATTTTTCATTAAATTCAAAGTTAAACAAATAATAATATTAGGATTAATTGTTTTATTAAAATACCGACTAAAATTACATTAAAATTAAAAATATGTTTCTCGTTCGAACCACCCACCTGGATGTTTTCTTATTAAATACTTTCTCGTTTCATCAAATACTATAATAATAAGGGAAAAGGGTATTGCAGGTGAAAGAATATAAAACTGAATGGGTTCAAATCTTAAAACTGTATTAAGATA
Source organism: Gymnusa sp. GC000175 (assembly GCA_030264735.1). Taxonomy (NCBI): domain Eukaryota; kingdom Metazoa; phylum Arthropoda; class Insecta; order Coleoptera; family Staphylinidae; genus Gymnusa; species Gymnusa sp. GC000175. The sequence goes on along the minus strand of JARJDX010115004.1, from coordinate 6,145 downwards.
AGGGCAATAAACAACAATGAAAGCCAAAAAAACTTCAAACAACAATCCACAATTCATGACCATATTGGTCATCCCTTGCTTAAATAAAGATAATCTTCGAGTTTTGGCTATGAGACAATCAGCAATTTGTGTCATAACAACACCAAGAAAATACGCCGATACGCCTTTTCGTTCTAATATCACCCTTTCATGCGTTGTCCATTCTTGACCGTACGAATCTAAAACATCATTGGCATCTGAATACCAAACCGTCCGAATGCCTATGAGTCTGTCAGGCAAAAAGCCATGCTCAGCCATTACGTAAAAGTAACAAGTCAAACCTGCGAATGTCTGGATTATTCCAATATTTAAATTGGCAAAGTAAATTAATTTCATGCTGACTAATCTATCAACTTTTAAATTTCGAGGTTTTCGGTACATTATATCAGCTTCAGGTTTCTCGTAAGCCAAACTTATACTAGGCCACAAATCTGTTCCAACATCAATTATTAAAATAGCCATAATACTAAGAGGTTGCGGTATATTTGCTAACACATGCAGTAAAAATGGAGCCATTTCAGGCACGTTAGAAGTAAGCATATAAGCAATACTCTTTTTGAGGTTATCAAAAATTAATCGCCCTTCTTCAATTCCAACAACAATCGAAGCAAAATTATCATCCAAAATAATCATATCCGCGGCTTCTTTAGATACATCAGAACCTGATATTCCCATAGCAATACCTATATCTGCTTTTTTAAGAGCTGGTGAATCATTTACTCCATCGCCAGTAACACCAACTACTTCAGATGCACGTTGAAAAGCTTCAACTATTTGAAGCTTTTGTTGCGGACTGGTCCTTGCAAAAACAATTTCATCATATCTGCTTATAATTTCATCAAGATCTTCGTTGTTCATTTCTCTTAAATCAGAACCCGTTATCACAGTTGCTTTACAAAGCGCAGCTTCTTCTTCCGTTACTTTGCTTGCTGATATATTTTTTCTCATTGCAATATCGTAAACAGTTTCGTTATTGCTTGATATGATTCCAACCTTTTTGGCAATTGCCATTGCTGTAATGGGATGATCCCCAGTCACCATAATTACCCTTATACCGGCCGTTTTGCATTTAGATACGGCATCTAGAACGCCGGGTCTTGGCGGATCTATCATCGACATGAAACCCAAAAACCTTAAACCTGTCGTTGGAAAGTTTAATTTTTCGGCATCGAATTTGAAATTGGTATCGTACTCTTCCTCCGGAAGAATTAGGTCGGCGAAACCTAACACTCTTTCACCCATATATCCTAATTCTAAAAGTGCAAGTTTTAATTTCTTTTTGATTGCTTCCGTTAACTCTTGTTCAGTATCATTCGAAAAAATCGTACTGCATCTATCAATTATTCTTTCCGGGGCTCCTTTCATTACTAATAAATATTGCACCTGATTGGGAACATAATGTATGGATATTTGATACTTATTAGTGCTATTGAATGGAATTTCAAAGATCTAAAAGGTAAATTTGATTAAATTTAATAAACATTTTTTATTACATAAAATACTTTTATATGAATTCTGCGATATTCTTGAGTTTCCCCAAATATTACTTCCATGCACTTTAATACTGCAGTTTCACTTGCATCCCCGGTTACAATTCTATCCATTATATTTATATTATCCTGACCAGGGTTAAATTCTGCTCTACAACAAAGCATTCCAATTCTGCACAAGTCTTTAAAAGCCTTAGTAGATTTATTAGAGTAGGTGCTTGAAAGTATATCCACGATGGTTCCGTCGTAATATAAATGGGACACAGTCATTCTATTTTGTGTCAAAGTACCAGTCTTATCTGAACATAGCACAGTGGTTGATCCCAAAGTTTCGATGGCATGTAGATTTTTGCAAAGACAGTTTTTCTTTGCCATTTTTCTAGCTGTTAACGTTAAACAAGCAGTCATAGTTACCAATAAACCTTCCGGCACGTTTGCAACTACAATTGCTATAAAATATATAAAGGCATCAAAGAAGCTATAGCCTAAAATCATTGCTAAAGTAAAAAATATTGTTCCGATTCCAATTGCAATTATTGTAAGGATGTGTATAAATCGCCGCAATTCTTTTTTAATTGGCGTTTCTTCCGGTTGCAACCCAGATGTTAAGCGAGCTATATGTCCCATTAATGTATTATCCCCGCACGCTATAACAACACCTTTACCGCTTCCTTCGACCACATTAGTGCCGTAAAATGCTATATTCGCTGTTTCTAAAGGATTTAAATCCGTATTTTCAGTTGATCTTAATTGCGGATCTGATTCTCCAGTAATCGAACTATTATCCACCTTCAAGGCGGTACATTCAATAATACGTACATCAGCAGGAATACAATCACCACCTTGAAGTTTAACAATGTCTCCCAATACTAATTGCTCGGATGAAATTACATACATTTCTCCTTCTCTTATTACCATTGCACTTTTTGGTATCATTTTCTTAAAACTTTCCATTATCGATGTATTGGCAGCTTCTTGATAAAAACCAAAAAATCCAGTAAATACTATTACAAAAAAAATCACAGTAGCTACAAAAATAAATTTTCATAATTAAACGTATATTCGCGGTGGATTAAATTACCTAAGTATATTTGATCGAATTCGGTTGTGGGATCTTTTACGTAAGAAACTGTAAAACCTACCAAGCTTAAAATTACTCCAATCCATAATAGGAGGGCAAAACCACAAAACATATTTTCTGCAAATATAAGCCATAATGATTTTGACTTGGGCGGTCTTAAAGCATTTGGACCATTTTTATACAACAAGGCAGCAGCTTGATCAATATCCAGTCCAAACTCTAAATCTGTTGCGTACCTTAAATTGAAACCTAATAACCTAATAATCTAATGCAACTTAGTTAATTATAAATATTATCTGATCATCTAGATTATTTGATAATTTATATTTACAAAAAACCTTTTAGTAAGTTCTCCTAAACTTATAATATGATCATCTATATTAAGTTCTTGTCTATCTAAAACATCTTTTTTTTTAAAAAGTGTTGATTTGCTTCTGTATTTTTCAAGAAGCGCAGCTGATGACAGGGCACTGTGGCTTAAGTGTTCTATTCCACCTATACGTCTTTGTACATCTGCTTTACTATAACTACGTTGCATTATTAAGAAATATTTTGGCACTTAATTATATTTGAAAACATTGTATATTGTCAAGTTTGATTTATAAATGACATTGACTTAACACCATGGCCAATACGATCTAATTATTTTTCTATGTGAGAAAATTTCATAAAGTATGCGAATCTGGATAACGTTAGGGTTGCCAGTCTAATTAGTCGCGACAGGAGGCGAGTCCGAGGAAATAAAAAACTATTTCTTTCACGGTTTTACAATAATAGCTTCGCCAATCAAATATTCAAAATTTGTATGCTTAATTAAAAAATGGTAAAATAAATATTTTATAGCAAATTTTCCAAAAATATTTTTCCCAAAAATTTGTTTTTACTTTGTGTTGTTTTTTTAAGCATTGATATTTTTTGTTAAAAAATCGTCAATTTCATAATAATTAAAAATATATTATATTAAAGAATAATTTCTACTACTGCAGAGTAAAAATACAATTTTTTTTTATTGACTTCTGAATCTAAGACCAAATTTTTCATTGGATATTTTGCACTAGTTTCTTAACCCCGAATATTTGATAGTTCAAAAGTTCTTATTGGTACGAATGAATGTAACATCTGTAACACCTGCAAACAAATCAAGTCAGAAAAAAACCTACCCTAGGTGGCGAAACATCGCTTAAGGAATTACTTCTTTTTAAAAGCTCTCAAAATTACTTATTTGTAAAGTTAATCTGGCCCATTTTCCATCTTTACAGATTCCTGCTTATTTTACTCAACAGTTTCCTATTTCTTGTTTTTCCTTTCAAATATTCCACTTCTTGTCTTCACTTTAATATGAGCCTACCGCGTTTTCTTTTGCTTACTACTTTCCACTTTAATATTGGATATATTTTACATTTTGTTACTTTATTTCTCGTACTATGTCTTCACCATTTATTACTTGTAGCGTCTACCCATATCTCATTTAATCACAACTATGGTATGTTTAATTTAATTGCGGCTTGTAATGCAAAATTTGATGTTTTTTCGTCTTCTTTACTTTATGGTTTGGACACTTCTGCCCTTATGACATCATACACTCTGTTTTTGGATACCTATCCATTTTATTCCTCTTGCTTTATATTCTAGTCTTTGTTTTGGGATCCAGTTGGTGTTCATTCTGCTTACGTATCATCTACAGCTCTTACTTTTCCAAAAGATTGCATCAAATTTCGACGTTTCAAGGTTCTTCGTACAAGAATTGACCATTTTTGGCCATTCATCAGTTGGAGTTTTACCCACTACATTTTCTACTATTCTTACTATACCCTGTAAGCCGCCGTCCTTTACGGGCAGGAATGACATTTAGCCAGATACATGTAGGTGGTGAACCGATGCTCTTACCGCTTCCCACGCTGATTTTGAGATATTCTCCGTAGTCGGTGCGCCGCCTGTCAACATGGTTTTCTTCAAATCCTGGTCACTCGAAGAGGACGTTTCCCGCATCCTCCAATTTGGTGTAACATGAGGAGATGACTAAGGCGGTGATCTAACTCTCCAAGTTGCCTTTCAATCCATACTGATACCTTAGGTAAATCCCAGCGTCGTTTCCCAATGTAAGGACTCGTTCCCCGATGATATATTCGCCGTCTTTCTTCTAGCTGTATTGACCTCATACCTACCAACCTCAAGCTGCATCGTATGACACTATGCAAAATGCACAAGACACTCTTAGTGCACTTTTACGGTAAACTAAGACCCCTCGACATCGATAGCTTTCTGTGTCTATAGCGTACGCCAATATAGGGGCTGCGTAAAGTAGTCCCGACGTTGTAACGGACCGTAGAAACCTTCTCCAGTTTATGTAACCTGAAGTTGGGCATGATCCTCGACGGTACCGTTACAATGTTAACCATCTTGTCTTTGGTGATTCGCAGGTGTTCCGCAAACAAAAATCTTGCGTCCATCAAAATGCCTATATACTTAATGCAAGGCCAAGATTGGACTTTCTTCCATCCAACCGTAAAAGTGATGGTTTTCCTCTCCTTGCGGTTGGTAACATGGACCACCTCAGTCTTTTGGTCTGCCCCCTGTAGGCCCTTAGAATGAGAACTATCACCTCCCTTAAGATGTGCACTATTTCCCCGACGTGTTAGGTCACGACTACTAAAAATATATCGACTGCAAACCCAATGGTTTGCGCTCCATTTGGTAGTTGCAGCCTTAGCACCGAGTTATGTATCGTTGTCATTGATGTATACCAGAGTACGGCCACTAAGATAATCAGCAACCGTACGTCTAATATACACAAGACTTCACAGGAGTTTTAGGGACTAAAATGCAACAATTTTGCCGAGTTGAAGGCATTTTTGACATCCAGGGTTACTACTGCTCAGTACTTCTAGGCGACTTCTCTCCAGCGCCTTCGATAAATTTATTGAATAAAGTTCGGAGAAGTCATGTGAAGAACACTTCAAATAGTTTTTGTATTCCTCCATTTTTCTATATAATATTAATTTCTAACTTTATTAAATTTATTATTTTCTTTTTACTTTGCCAAAAATTTAATTTCTTTTATTTGTCCCATTTGACCTAACTGTTGTCTAAGTGATATCTTTTCTCTCCTTGTAGATTTACCGCATTGTTTGAGATTTATTTTCTCTCTGCTATGTTCGTGTGTTATGCTCTCTGCTATGTTCGTGTCAATCCTCAATCCCCTCGAGGGAAGAGGAGCCTCGGTCACACCCTGACAGCGAAATGTCGGACATGGGGGTCAGCAACATGTTTGGGCTAAGCGAAACAGAAGAAAATCTGGCGCTATTCTCCGACGCCGAGGATGACAACGACCAAACGGTCATCGAGGTGTTGAAAAAACATTCCAACAGCGATGGTAAGGGTGCTACAATGTAACACCCACCACTCCAAAGCAGCCTCGGCTGCCCTGCTCCTCCAACTGACAAAGGGAGGAGTTGACATTGCCCTAATCCAAGAACCCTGGGTAGTGGGAACCAGAATCTGCGGATTAGGCTCCGACAAGTACAGGCTACTGTAC